>JAZHYW010040983.1:0-17136 GCA_037355805.1 Ixodes ricinus | reverse complement strand
GTAAACGCCATGACGCCGAGACGCTCGCTGGTTGAAGACTTCGACGTGAAGGCGCCGACTTCACACAACATTACGCTCTTTCAAGTTTTACTTTATCCCCCATCTTGCACCTCCTGACAGGTTTTCTATCTAACGTCAGGGCGGTACCACCGCGTTTGTCGGCGGCTATCGGCGATGGACTACAGAGCTATTTAGAGAAAAAAATCTCAAAATAAAGGAGTGAATAAATATAAACAATTTTTTTTTCTCACGTTTCTGGGCTGCGTCTATTCCGAGGTTCAGCTATTCAGTTGAATATTGTGCATTGGTGAAGAACAGGTCTCCGCCGAGGTTGGCCGTCTTCTGGAAGTCAACCTGCAATCGGCGTATGAAACCAGTGTTGCGAAATGTAGACTAAACTCCCCGGAATGGAGACACTGGAGCTTGTTCTCACTCCTGGAATACGCTGAACTCCAGAATTCCATTTCTCTGATGCCTTAACGTATAAAAGGCCATTGACAGCCGCAATATGTTGAAGAGCAGTATAACGTGCAGCTGACATTAAACGAGGAGTACAACTGAAAATGGATGCAAAAGCTTCCTCAAAGCCCTCACCTTACTAAGCCGAAGGGTGGTCGCACAAAACACTTCGTGAAACTTGGTGTCACTGCAGACATCGATCGAGCGTCAAGCGTAAAAGCTTGCGATTCGAAACAAACGCTAGAAAGTGAAACCACCGATTTTCTTCGCAAACTGAACGGATACCCTCCCCAGGCAGATACATGGTTAGCGCGTTGTCTTTTTGGAAAAGGCCTTCAATGGTCTAGTCCGTGAGTGGGGAAAAACCTATCTTGCTCCTTGATTTGAGTTCTTACACTACAGCACCGCTAGAGCGCTGTTAGAACCGACGCCGCATAAACCTGCCGCAAATGACTACGGCAAGAACAGAAAACCGCTGACAATATGTAAGCGGTACAAGCGCCAGCGCAAGAGATTGTAGCACCATATTATGGAACTTGCTTTCAAAACATTAACTTTACTTTTGCTGTATGAGTCTTGCATTTCTTAACATATTCAGTAAAATTATCTAATTGCGCTCCCCGCAAACACCAGAAGATCGCTGGTTTTACAACTAAAAAGCACAGAGTCGAACCCGTCAGTATTGTTGTTCGATTCGGGTTCAGGTTTAGTTGCTTTGCATTTTCCGTTTCGGTTCCGCAGGTTCAGTAAAACTTTTGAAACCACGGTTCGGTTACCGGTCCAGCCAAGCGCGAACAAGGTAAAACCGGCTTTTAACGAAAATCCACACCTCCCATCCGTTAACAAAAAAGTCGTGTTGAACAAGGCGTCATCTTCATTTAATGAAAAAGAAATAGGTCATCAGAGTCTGTGCTGCGGAAGCAGTAACAGCAGAACAAATATATGCTTAATTGCGTTTTGTTATCTTGACTTAGTAACGCCAAAAACCGTTTTATGGCGAAAGTTACGTTGTAACGCAAGTGCTCGAAAACTACCAGAAGTACAGTACTCACATTTGAAGTGAAGTCAATCAGCCAGCACGTATGGTGTCAAGTGTTACCCTGGGTAGATGAGAAATTTAGTCAGTGGAGTAGGACGGCTAGCTTGGGGTATTTACTAGCTGACTAGCTTACACAGTAGTGATAAATGACCGCACGCCAGTACGGAGCTCATCCAGATTAAAACGGCAAACTAGCCACGCGGCATGCGCCAACGATTTGCTCGAACGACAGAGTTGACCAGAGAAAGTCAGCGAAAGCCAACAGAAATACGATCAAAAACAGAAAAAGGACAAAAATACAAGCGGCATACTTGCTGATTCTAGAAAACGCGCACACACACAAATGTGTTCAGCAGTGTCCAGGGCACTCGACGACTGGCGACCGGCGCTGCAGTGCCGCGCTCGTCGCGGTTTCTCCTCCTGGTGCCTCCAGCCAACATCACCTAGACTAGAGAAGGCCACCGCACTTCCCCTCCTGCTCTCTGACGTCATCGCACCTTGCCCCAGAAATTTCAAAGCTCCTAACTATCTCGCCTCCCGACAGATGGCGCTAGCTGGGACACCGTCGTACACGAACCAGGAGGGAAGCCGTCGCCATTTTTGCGGGTTGCTGACAGCACGTGCGCTGCTTGTTTTTTCTGTCATCGTACGGCTGTTCCTTGTTGCGTACCCGTTTTCGACGAAATTACTTTGTTAACGAATGCATACTGCGACATGGGGCGGTGTTGTTTACCGAACTGTCGAGGGAACTAAGACCAATGGTCCCAAAAATCGCTTGTTTTCTTTTCCGAGAGACGTTAAGCGAAGAGCGGAATGGCAGCGGGCTGTCCGGCGGCGCGACGTCGACGTGGGGCTGTTGAAGGACCCCAAGGTAAGCTGCATCCATTGTGCGCCTTCCGAATGGCCAATATGTCTCGTAATTATCCCAAGAAATACTAATTGGTGTTTCGTTTCTGTCACGCGCAGGTTTGCGAGCGTCACTTCAAACCGGAGCATCTGCGTACAACGTCCACGTATACGGACTGCGATGGACGAACGATTGAAGCTCCCATGAAGTTGACGCGGCTAACTCTAGACGCCTTCCCAGCCATTTTTCCTGACTGTCCTTCGTATATCTCTGATGCGCGCAAGTATCGAGGAAGGGCCAGATGTGAGAAGAAAGCGAACTGAAAATGGAGCTACTCCAAAAAACCATTCAAGAGTCCCTAACAGCGTTTGAAGAAGAAGAAGAAAACAGCACAAAAGTTCACAATCTCTGTGAACTGATTTCTCGTGTTAACGAGCGGCGAGATAGGATGCCTCATCTTCGCCCACATTGAACCGGCATTGCAAGCCCCTGAGCTGCTTGGTGTCTGTGACAGTGTCACAGAATCTCTCCGTTCGCGTGTATTTTAAGTACGCTCCGTTGGTGTCGAATGATGTGTGCATTCCTGGCGAAATTTGTGATGTCCGTGTGTGCTGGATAACCTTCTGGACGACGTGGAGCGCTACATTGAAAACAAGGCCCATCAACAGGAGGACACAGGTAGGAAGAATGCTTGGACTGGCTTTCTCATTGCTCGATGACATTCGTGACGATGAGTTGCATGATGCTGAGATGATGAGAAGCACTAACGCTATTTTGACTGACCTTACTTGTGATGATTTCATGTGACTGATTTTCTGTTCAGTCGACACTATTCCATTTTTAGTGTAAATAAACAATCAATCATTGAACTTCTGTGCTGCGTCAAAATTATGAACCAGGGTTATATTATCATAACTCTACTTGTCTTCACTCGAATTAAGAGCCAGATTATTTGTAGAATGCCTTGATAAATAGTATGAAATAATGAAGCTATAGGAAAATAACAAACCTAATTATTTTCCTAACCCAATAATATTTAGCAAACAAAAAATAATTGAGAGGCAATAATGGAAGATTTTTGGTAAGCTTGGAATTTGGAGGCATAAACGTTTGATTATTTTATGACCTGTACATCTTTCCATCAGACCTAATTCGTTATGACATATTTGGACCCCACAAAATTGAAAACTTGGCAGTACTTAAGATTATGCGTTTATCATTCAAGAATCGACACTTGCGTTGTTATTAGTAAGTACATAGTTGAAGGAAAGTAGCGGAATAGAATATTTTATTCAGTAAATAGATTGTACATATTAATTCTGTAAGCATATTAATAATACCCGAACTACAGCTCTAATAGTCCAAAATAAATACGAATGGGTTTCCAAATTTACACAGCACAAGATCGACAGCAGGATGAATAGTTTTCTCCTGATGGCGAACAGCCGAGCGCATCTGGGGACGCCGTTGCGAGAGAGCTCTACGACGAAGGTGCCGAATCCTGGCCAGTCGTAGTATGATGACGTCACGGAGACGTGAAAGGCCTTGATGAGTCTATACGTTTTCACCTCTGAAGAACCGTAGAAAGTCCGCGTTTCTCGCGGATGATTACTCATTTTCACCTTTAGGGTGGAGATTTAAGATATATTTAGTAGCATTTCGATGTGGATACACGTTATCTTATCAAGGAGTACACGTTTCAAACGCCAAAAGTATCGCCTCGTGCCTCCGACAACCAAATCTGGCGAGAACTATCGCGCGGCGTATGAACAATGCGCAACCACTGTTTTCGAGGTGACAATCGGTAATAGTAGTTGCTCCAGCTCTCGCTTCACAAAGCGGGAGCAAAAAGCGCCGACAGCCGTCAACTTTTTTGTTTATGTTTTGTTTTATATGTTCGCTTTCTCCTCCCTTGAGGAATACGTTTGGGCAGCAAGAAAAAGTTCACGCACGTACAAAAAGAAGAGCTCCTTTAGTATATCGGTACTGCTTGAAAGCGGTGAACGCAACGACCTACACGAGCGAATCCACACTTTATAGCTTGTCTCAGACTTCGCGCTTCACCGGGCTGTTCGCTCAACCGAAAGACGCGTGGACGCCTCTGAGCCATGAATTGGCTCCTGGGGCTTGTAGCGTCCCTTTGCTGTCGACTCAAGGTGAAAAAAGTAAAGAGGTGTACGCCTGCTTACTAATCGCCAATTCGCGGCCCACAGACGCGATATGCCTTTTTGATTACTTTTATTGGCTGTCTCCAGGTAGTCGCTGCCATTTGATTAATCAAAACTGGAGTCATCGACGTCATCGTCGTGAATATTTAAAGATTAGCGCCGCCACGCGCAAGAAGGTGCGGCTTACAAATTATTGCGCCAAATATAGTTTCCAGTCGTACCCGTACCCCGCTACATGAAAATGTTTGTGCCACTCCGTGTTCAATATCATATGTTTGTTTAGGTTACAGTTTTGCGCCGGTTCAGTGAAAATTAGCGATTTCGCTCTGTTTTTTGGCACGGGTTGCCCGACACCTTTATTGAAAAGCAGCATGCTAATAAATCCTGACTACAACAGTTGCTTTGCTACCGCGTCTGCTGCGCCAGAACGACACCTGTTCGTAGAACCATTCAGTTTAGTTAGCTCACCGAATGCGATGCCCGTTTTATCCACGATGGAGCGTAAGCCATTGAGACAATCAAGCCGCCAGTCACCTCCAGCGCAATGATGCTGCTTCACGAGCCACTCGGCCAGGTGCTATAGCGAACTGCACCATCAGCCCTCGCAGGCCGTAGATGATAATGACACAGCTCTACACCACGTTGAACACATCCATTTCCACTCCATTCCGGGCAAAATGTATTCAATTCCATCCCCATTCGATTCAACCCAGCGCCGCCGGCAATCCATTCGCATTCCATACCGTTGTCCTCGAAAATTCGGAATGATTGTGGAATCATTCCAATTACGGAGTGAAGCAAAGCTTCGCGACACTGGATGAAGCTGCGGCCTTCAGAATCTTCGACGGGGTTTATCTCATTCGTCGAGTGTTCGTGGCTTGTCTTGACTGTTGATTGCTCCCAGTGGCGACATTTCTTCTCGGTCGAGCTTTTTACATTTAAAGACGAACGGCGGATCGTCTTGCTTGAGATTCTCAAGGCATTACTTCTAGTTGTCTGGTTCTGGTACAAAGTAGAGATTATTCTCTTTCGTTAATCGCCTTCACATTAATATGATTAATATATTTTTTACTGGTGGTGTTAAGACAGAGCCTGCTTCGAATCTTCTAAACAGCCTTCCTTAGTGACCCTCTGTCTCGGATATTTCTTAGTGAAGATTCACAGGGCACTTGTTTACACTGGCTGTTTGTTATTGGTTGCGATGTACGATATGCTGTGCATGACAAAATATGTAAACGCCACTTCTGACGCAAAATCTTCACAGAAATCCTTGCACTAAAGCCCATAAAGGTTCCTACGAGTCGCTAAATTATTGACGAGTAACTATGGGATCAATAAAACTACGAGCCTAATGAAGCGCCCAAGCGTGGACCACGACCATCTTTGCATCACCAATAATAGCTTAGAAAATGCAGCAAAACCAAATGATTGACGTAAGTTTTGGCCAGTTCGTGCTTCGCCAATCGAACGCGAGATTTATGCCTTCGGTAAACACTTCGTACGCACGTGGCGGCAATGTTGAGTTGAAGCAAACTTAGGGAGTAATCCGTTATTTTTAAAGGGACACTCAAGTGGTTTTTGAGTTCGTGTTTTACGATGACAGCTGAATTTAGACGCCCTAAGTATCCCTAAAAACCAAAAAGTATAGTCACACGGTGATTATTTCTTTAATAAAAATGTAATTGAAGGCCGCCAAACCTCGTATCTACGAAAACGAAACCACTTTGTCATCCTCGCACGCTTATCAAAAGGATCTCGGGTCAATGGCGTTGGACGACGTTCTGTCGCGCAGTGATCCCAAAGTAGCCGCATCGGCCGAACCTCTTTGTCATTCGAGTTCGATCATGGCGGAGTTCTCTGCTCGAGGACCTGACGCCGTTAGAGCGGTTAGAGGTTGAAATTCTTCGGCGGACAGCCGACCTGGGGATGATTTCCTATGACTCCACTCCGACGTGATGTGGACGATATCGGCGCTTCGGAGTCAAGGTTCGGTTCCAAGAACGACGAAACGCAGACCTTTCGGGCGTTCTTCGATTTCCGGTTTGGGCAAGTCCTAACCAAAACCAACGTTTGACATCACAGCGTTACCCTGCATGCTCATGTCAAGCGATTTCGCCACTCCACTTTCGCCTGGAGGACGAGGGAAGCACGTTCAGGTATACAAAAAAAATACGACTGCGTCCGTTGCGACCGGAACGACCACTCAGCGCCGCGCGTACACACACCCGCAACACCAACAAGTACAGCGGGGTTGTTTATCGTTTCATGGCCCTCCAAATGGGACGCACTGCTACTCAATGCCGTAAAAGAATACAGACAGACAGTTTATTTTTCTTGATAGGCTTGCAGGCTACAGTGGATAAAAAAGAAAATAAAAATATGCAGTACGCCGTCTTGGACGATCACGACTCTAATACACGACATTACCGTAGTACAACTATCGCTACACGCCATTTCTACGATTATAAAAAACAATGTAATCTTAGCAGCGATATAGTAACGTAGAAATATGATTTCGTGATTAGATAGACGTTGCGAGTGTCTGTGGATTGCTAACACCAATCACATTTCTCCGGTGATAAAACGTGAAACGGATACCTGAGCATTAAAATGTTGTGATGATTTTACCTTGAGCACACGCATGAAATGCGCCAAATAAGAAATCCGGGCGATGTTCAAGGACACAATGTCGAGAGCACCACTGTATTGGCGAAAATCACGACGGCACGGGCGTTTTTACGGCCCGAGAGTGCTGCCACGACATCGCCGCACGAGTAGGTGGATCTTCCTCTAGTACGTGCTGGGTTGTAATAATACACACGACGAAAATTTGCAGTCAAGGATAGCGCTTTTACGCGGAACGATAAGCTTCCACCACGCCGACCACGCCAAATGATCACCACTGACGCCATGTTCGCAGAGTAGCTGCCGGGCCCACCGGTACGACCGGCATGCAACGCGCGCCACCAGTTCTCCTGACCTGTGATTGGTCTGCCACTGTAGGCTGTTTTCAACGCGGGAAAGAAAGGCCGCCAAAATTTTCAAAAAGGTTGATAATTTCATTGATCCTCGCAAGCATGGAAAAGAGTCCGCAATGCATTTATTCCCAGCGTTGATGAGTGGTCTGCCATCTAAAACTGAAGATACTCATTCACTGACACTTCCTTAACGCCCCACACCAAAAGTAGCTTCCCCAAAACCGCCGGAGTCTCTTTTTAAGTATCTTTGTATTTTACACGTTGCTTTTTTCTTGCGCAGTAGTTTGTAAAGTAATTACAGTACACAATATTTGTACACGATACTGGCTTAAATTTGCTAGTTACTTTTTTTAAACACGATCCAGTCTCCGGAAGTTGGATTAATGTGAACAAAAGGCAGTCAGCAGCAAGATCAGCAAGCTAGGAATAGCAAGCTTAAAGTATAGAAAACAGTCAGTAAAGGAGGAAACACGCCAATTTTGCGTCAACCCTTGACCGTAACCACAAGAAAAAAACGAAACGTGCAAGGCATATAAACCACGCGAGAAATAAAGATCAAGAATGCAACGCCTAGTAGGCATTGTCTTCTTCGATCTTCAAGCGGCAGGTAGACGCCGCTAACGAGCTGGCAAAACGCTAAGCTGGTTGAAAGCAAATATATTTTCACGTGTTTATTGCTATTTCAGATACAGGTGTGGCTGCGGGCTTCGTCGCGTTGTCAGCTTAGAGGTAATCGGTGCAAAACCTACATTTTTCTCCCAAAGGCCGTCAAAAAGGGTGCCCTGCCAGTATTCCTCTTGACTAACGCTAACCCGCTTGCCGACCCCAAAGCGCATCGGCTGGGACTATTTTGTCTGCCACTAAAGCGATACCAGTCGTTAATTTGTTTATTTTTTAACCAGATTTGCCGATTAAGATAAGATTATTGCTTTTATAACAGTGACTAGCATGATGCGCGATTATGAGAACTTTGAGAGTAGCAACGCAAAATATTTTAAACGTGTTAAACATTTCGACTGATTTCTTTGACAATTTAGCGAGAAAAGTAAAAGTGAAAGCAATTTGTAACCTAACAAGAAAAGGACTATCTTACGCAGTCAAAAGACAAGTAATTCCAGGCTTACAATAAACTGGAATTGAAGGCACGCAGTTTGTAATTGTTAGTGCGTTAACTACTTGTTAAGAACGGCCAACGTCTGCGTGGGAAGGCTACAAGCACGTGCTAAGAATCAATGGGCTCTCAGCCCTTCACTCGATTATGCAAGCCTGTTTTAAACAATAAAACCTCAACATATAGAAAAAAACGACACAACTCGGAAGACTGTCAATTTTTTTTATTTTTTTTTTTTAGAATTGGTGTTTCCTTATTATTTTTTACTCTTGCGCGTTTGTCGTGGATTTCTGCTAAACTACAGTTCCAACCCTCACCAGTTTGTTTGCGCCTTCCTTTGTTGTTCTTCTTATAGACACCTCACTGTAGAAATGCCGCATGAGATCTGGTTTAAGCATAATTTGCGACTAAATCCGTACCAAAGCCCAAGAGAATGGGCATGCGTGATTTATTAGGGCTGCGGTCCCATCGGCAACCATCTTGAACAAGGCGGTGGTTCAATCCTAACAGATGGCGACAATGCGTGCCGTGGGGTGGCCTGAAATATTGGTTCACGTCGGCGATGGCTTCGAGCTCCATCGCGTTCCCCATCAGCGGCTCCTGCTCTGCGCCGCTGCCGAAGCAGATGCTCAGCTTGGCCCAATAGCGCGGCCCATGCACACTCATGCATGCGAGAATGTCACAGGCTGGGGTGACACTTGGCCTCTGATATAGGGACACGCAACACGGCATATTGTTGCCACTGGCTGTCACATGAATCCTTACCGAGAAGAAATCGAGATTGCAAGATTGACGTGTCAATTATTCTGTCAATAAAAAATTTCTTCTGCAGGAATGCACGCCTCAGTAGTCTCAATCTTTCAAGACACAAGTGACAGAAGCGGGACGTCGAAGACATCAGTTTCGCGAATTACAATACTTTACCACACTATTATAGTAATGACGAAACCAGTGACGTCACGAAATATTGTGGTTCACGGTATCCGGAAGATGTTGTAAAGGTTGTTACATTATAATCCCCAGATTACAAACGGGGCCGTTATAATATTTTCGGAAGCAGCGACAGACATCATGTTGTAAGTTCAGCTTAGGAAGAATATGATAAAAAGCGTCGAATAAAGACAAAGACGTTTATTTGCAATGAAGACGCCATGAATGAGCTAGTTTAGCAACGGCAAGCGTTGAGCTTTTGGGAATTTATGAGTTCACATGATTGATAACTGTGGGACTTAGCGAGCATATGAAGACCTGTTTTGTCACGAGATGGAGTTGTAGTAATGACTCTGATATTGGACGAATAGTGGCAGACGAACAAGCAAGTTTCTTCTTTGCGAATGGTGAGCGTCTATTGTCACACAGCACGTCGCTACCGACGTTGTCGGCGTTCCAGAACACTTACCGCTTTCGACAAGAGTGTTGGCACCTGGGCTAACTCTGCGAAAGTGTTAAGTCTCTCTCGAGTTCGGCGCCATCAGGAAAAAGTAACTAAAAATGATCCACTATTCAGTCGCGTGACTGACAGAAGCGTATCCGCATTTGCGGAGTCATGGTCGATGCGTTCTCCACGGGGCTGGATGTTTACACGATGCATGCCACGACATCCAAACACGTCGCTGACGTTCTACGCTCTCCTTTCGCTACTTTTGCCCTACCGAAAGAAGTTTTCTCTAATAAAGTGCAAAATCTTGTTTAAAAAAAAAAAAAAAGGCATCAGGCACCACATTAGTGAACCATAACATGCTGCAACTAACGGGCAAGCAGAACAGATGGTGTGCGAAACGTAGAAAGCCCTTTTGGAGCTTATGGAAGAAGCAGTTCAGTAAAGAATTGCCAGGTTCTTGTTCCGGCGGCACGCGACGGTCTTATCTTCCACGGGAAAACACCCACTAAAGCAATGGTGGGTTAACGAAGAGCCACACCCCTCGATCTCATGACACTAGTGTCTACGAACGAAGATAGAAAGATTACCAGAAAGGAAGTAATTGCAGTTTATTCGATCGGACAACTCGTCTACGTGAGGAATTTCAGTGCAAGTCCGGCCTTCCATTTAAAACTTGAGTAGTGAAGGCTCCATGTTTGTTTTCCAGAAGGTATCATTTCTCTGAATACGTTGGATATAAATGCCCTTGATTGTAAATGTAACGAACTCACAAAACTATATTTGTGTATTGTGTAACGGCCCTTGTATTTAGTAGTATAAGCTATGGTGGTGACTTAGACCCTTCACACCAGGGTCCTTTTTCCTATTTTTTCCTCATACTCTTTTGCGGTTTCAGGCTTCAAGAATCTTTTGGAAATTTGAACACTTTACCTCCACGAAACCATTTTTTCCCTAAAGAAGTGCAAAAAATACAAGGACGAGGAAGCAGACAGGCAAGAGCGCACTCGCAAGTGGTTTTTACTTGTGAAAATAATCATATATATAACTTCGAACTAACGCATACTCTTTCTTAGGATCTATTTAATTCCCGTAACGAAAAGGAATACTCATTCCGTGATAAGGAAAGGGACGTGTCACTTATGCATTTATTGCCTTTGCCTGGATTTCGAAGGCCTCATGCAGTTCTCAGAAACACCATCTGGGTATATAGCCAGAAACCTGTCGTCGCTAAATGACGGCGCACATGGGCAACGACTGCAGTGAGTGGCAAGATGTCCCGATGAAGTGGCTTTCGTCGCTGCGGCGTGTTCGCGTGCACGATCATTGGAACAGCATTCCGTCTGGCCAATATAAGACGAGCCGCATGACGTTGGAATTTCGTAGGCAACATTAGTAGAACACTCTGTGTATTTTGTGCGGTGCCTGGTATCACAGGGAACTTTCGATACAAGGGGATTGTTGATCATACGGCACAGCCGCCCCAGCCTTATTGGGTGCAGTGAACACTCACAGGCACATGGCAGCGCGTGGCAACTTTCTTAAGATTGTGCGTGACTGTGTGCAAATACGGGATTAACACCGGCCTCGTCGTAATCCTGTCGCGGGGATGCCTCTGTAATCCTTTAATCTTTACCAGGCTCTCTGCCACCTCGATCAGAGTGCCCTGAGGGAAACCTGCTCTATTAAGCCTCGTAACCATTTTATCAAAATTTATTCTGCACTATGCCTGCTAGATTTATTGTCCTGCAGGCACATCGTAACAAAACGGGACTTATTAGGCCTAAATTCATGGTTGAAAGTTTTCTGAAGTTTTATTTGAAATCACAGGAAACGCTTTTCCGTCTTCCACACATGTTTAAACAGTCTGCGACAGAGCAAGCAATATTGAATCAGCTTCCTAACACCGGATCTAATGCTGAGGAAGTAAAACTTTTAATCATGACGATCGGCAGTAGCGTCTGCTCTGCACAAGACCCAAAATGGTGGCGCCCACAACAATGTCGGGGCACGGAGTGGCGATACACTAAGCGTCGCTCATTTATTGGCTGAAATCCGGTGTACTCTTTTCCTTTTCGTCTTTATTGCTTATTGATTTCAATCATGTCGAACAATGAACACATTACTTAAAACTACGGTTGTGTAATTATTTATCTTAGATGTATTAGCCTTACCCAGTACTTACACCTTCATTTGTCAATAGTAAATCTTTCCAAAATATTTTTTTTTCAAATGTGAAGGCAAAAAAAAAAAAAAAAAACGGACATTTATGATGATACAGACGCCAACGCCGCCCTCGATGGTTTCCGGAACATTAGAAATCAGCATTTATGTCTGCCATCCGGCAGGTAGCGCAACAAAACGGCCAAACATTTTTTATTATTCTGCAAATTAGCTAAGCTCTACACCCTTCAAAAAACCAAAGCGAAATTATTCAGAAAATTTAATACATCGCAATGTATATCTATTAGATAAATCAATGTTATTAGATGACAATAAATATGTTTGATGTCCATAAAAGAAATTGGTTAATAACAGGTAAGCTTCAAGGTTTCATGGAGCGTTTTGACTTTGAAAACGAAAAAAATCCGTCGTCCACTTTTTGGCCAACAATTGTAGTTCTTAATGTTATAAAACATTTTATCATAGCGGGTAACTGCACAGCTGGATGACAGTGTGTTCGAGTGGCGAAAGAAAACGCGCGGGAGATTTAAGCCTTGCTAGTGGGTGTCCGGCAGCGCGAAGCGTGACTGCGGACGCTACTTTTTCGTGCCTCTTCAGACCCGTGACGCTTAAAACCGAATGGGGCTTATAGTGAAATGGGTAGGTTCTCGAACAGCAATCATTAGCTATTGGTGGTCTGGGGAATCGTGGGGCCTCAGCCGATGATAACCGCTTTAGGCGCCGCACCGTTAACCAGTCCGCACGTCATTCACCCAAACCTTCTCGCGTACACCAGCGTAGTCGATGCACACCGGGGAGCACGCCAAGCATAGTCTCGCAAATAAACGGTCGACAGAGGCACCTTTCAAAGTCTCATGATCTGAGGTGAGAAGCGAGGCGCGGGAAAACACTAATAGATTTCAATCCTTTGTCGATGTGGTTCTCAGAACGGTAGCACCTCATACTTCAAACAGGAAATTTCCTTACGTTTCGGTGGGAAATGGAGAAGCCGGTCCCCGCTCACTGCGAGCGATCGACAGGCTGAGCCCATCGCTCAGCTAGCTATTTGCACGAATATGATCTTCTGCGCGGACCTCTCGTCAATTGGTTTTCTTGTCATTCAGGTTCTGGCTGCCACCACAAACGGTCCTTTTTAGGGCCATCACGATTTGCAAACAAACCGCTTTGTTCATGCGATGCCCTGTCTTGTGTCTAGGAGTGAAGGAAACGACGTTTTTGGAAAGCTTGTCAAAGGTGTGTTTGAAAACGGGTAAACACGTGCCTTGCATCTTCCTTCAGGGACACAATGACAAGACGCGCAATGTTATTTCACAATTTTGGAAAATAATATTTTTCTGCTCAGTCACTCAGCAATGCATTCAATACTCTGACTCGTGCTATCGCAACCGGCCATTTACTTCGTCGCCGAAGTCACTCGATCGCTATCACCGCCAACGCCATAGGTGGTCTCGTCCAGCTTTGGCTAGTTGCCGCGTTGATTTTGGCAAACGATATATTGCCTGATGCCGCGCCTCGTGGCTGGTTTCAGAACTGCGCTCTGCGGGTGCAGGCACCAGGAATTTTGCTGCTGGTAGCAGACGGACTTAATCGAGAAACGAGAAGGCGTTGTGGCGAAAGCAGCCAGCGGGCTTTGGCCATTTCGCCATTATTATAAATGGGCGGATCTTGAAGAAAAAAATGCGTTCATATAGCGACAAAACGCAAACAACTGAATTAATCCCGCGCCTATTATTTTGACCAACGCTTACTCAAAAACCTTTTTCTATCCAGAGGGCAGCAGTTCATCCTAGAACATTGGGCTAAAGTATAAAACAACCGGTTGTTCCACCGATACCTGCCATCATTGATACTGCCTTTATCCGAAGGCAGTGAAGGTTGAAAGAGAACGGACTCGCGTTAGCGCACCTCTTACTTCCATCTCCAACTACGCAAAGCGCAACAACGTTGGTTGTTCGCGCTACAAATTAAAACAACAGCCGCCGTCGTCACTAACGCTCTCGTTGATGACCTCCGAAGGTGCGACCAACAGGAGAAAATAAGGAAGTGTGGTCGCAAAGCAAAAGTCATAGCTTTTGGAAACCGAAAAAGTTATGATGGAAATTTATAGTATTTAAGTGCTTAATCTGTCAAATTAGTAGGTGAATTAAAAACAAACAACATAATGGGCTGTCAAAAACAGCGGGTGTAGATGTCATTTATTTCAGACATGTCTGTAAACCTACGAGCGAAAAAAATGTAACGAAATGACACGTTTGTACCAATGATAGGTTCTATAGCACAGATGAATTCACAGTTTTCTTGTTCACTCAGAATTCGTCGAAGCTGAAGTCTCGATGTTCAAATCCGGAATTCAAATAATTGGTAAGTTTGAATATCGGCACATTATAGAAAAGTAAGCGAAACTTGTAACTTCTTAGTTGTAACTCAAACCATAATTCGGCACTTATTTCAGAGACACCGTAAGTTCAAGATTTATTGTCGTGTTTTGACATGCATAACAGCGAGAATGCGTATAAATGCACTAGCTTTTTTTTATAATTATATGCCCATTTCCTCCACTTTTGTTACATTTCATAATGTGAGAACGAGGTTAATGTTGAACACGTCTATTTTGTCTTTTGACTGCAATTAAGAAGGCACTGCAAGGTTAATTACAAGTGATATGTAGAATGGACTTCAATACAAGGCTCGGCTTTCGCTGGTATATGTATTATTGGCCAAGCAAAACCGCAGCATTTGTCTTGAAAGATTGTGGAGACATTTATTTATTTACCTGGGACATATAGCAGAGAATATACGTTGTTTCAACTTGCGTCCAGATGCAGCCTTCGTTACAAGCTAATATGGACCAATCAAGCAGCGTAAAAAGTGTATGTCACTGGGTCTTCTGTTTATGATTGGTCCAGCAACGATAAAACACGTAGAGAAACATTACGAACAACGTGATGGTGTGCTTAAAGCTTTCTGATTAGGCTCGTGAGCTCTGTGCATCGGCCGCGTCTGGACTTGAAGGTGACACGAAGTACAGTACAATGATGAGCAGGGTTGATAGTAAGTACTCCCCGAATGCTAACCTTGAGTTTTTAAGATCACCCACTAGTGTCTACACAAGAGAAAGCAGGTAGGATGATCTTCATGATTCTTGTCTATGCTGGTATATCTAGTACATGGCATATTTTTGAAAAGGCTACGGTCACTTTCCTGCAAGCACCTATAGACCGTTTTTGTGTGACAGTTTTTATGTTGAAAAATAACGAACTTGGGTACGTGGATAAATACTAATGCACCTAGTTCAAGCGTAACTAATGATAAAGACATACAGAACAAGGGTCATTACAGAAACCCCTTATCTGCCGCCCCCCAGTCGACAGATAAAGCCAGTCGGCAGATAAAGCAATTTTCTCTTTTGACCAAACTCACTCTACGTCAAAATTTAACATGATGGCCACCACGAACAAACGGTGTATACGTGCAATTCACTTATAAAGATAACAAATATATATATATATATAACCGAATATTGCGGTACGTGGACTGGGCACTAAATATCCCTGAAATAATACAGCATGCTGAATAATGCAGCAAGTTACTCAGGATTGCAACATACTGACCACATCATACAATGCCAGCTTGAACATAAACCTTTCCTTTTTAATAGGTTATGAGAAAACGTATCTGATGAATCGTTTATTAAAGGCGGAAATTGAAACTTCATACGTGACTTTGATGCGCAAAGCACTATAGTCAACGCGTGTCGCCGCCAGCAGTATTGTCTGCTGTATGAAATAAAAAACAGCAACTGATTTATGAGGAAAATACCTCGACCGTATATTGGTGGCACACGGTCAACTCAGTAGAATTGGCATTTTTACTAGATGATATAAATTCATCGCGAAAAACAGGGCGGAAGGAACAAGGACAAAAAGGAAGGACTGACGCACTACAAGCGCTGGCTTACAAAATATATTTCATTGGTATCTGCTGATGGCACTATGTACCCTCAAACATAGAACGCACCGTAGATTTTTCACTTCTTTCTTCTTCGTTTCCTACTCCACGTGCTAACCAATATCGAGAAAATGAATATCACCGTTCGTAAGAGTTACTGAAGGTTGACTCAAGCCAAGATGGTCTGCTTTTGTTATGTTAGAGGTTTTTATTTCTCTGCAGGTTTGAACTTTCTGTTTAAACAACACTGTGCTGTAGGAGAGCCGCAGTTCTGCAATTGCTAAACGCGAGTGTGCAGTCCCTCTCAGGAAGCTTTGGTGTTTTCTTTGTCGGATGTTTAGGCATCGCTCCTTTTTGCCCAATATAAGAGCGCCCGCAGAAGGAAGGAATGATGTAGACCATACTTTTTACACAGGTGACGAATTTGATGCGGTGCTTGATGTTGCAGCTCTAACGATCCCGTAGCTTGTCTTTGCCGTTGTGTCGGTTCACCATGAGAGAATACTCTGCCTAGTTCGTTCCGGGAAGAAGCACCACATTCACTCCGTATCTAGATTTTACCTTTTTTAAGTCCATGTGATATGCGGTGAATATATGGAATGAACCCAACCTTCATTTTCAATACAATGGTTCACTCTCGAGTTGGATTGACCTTAAGGGTCTTTAGTGGTTTGTCGCAAGGAGTAGAAATGAATGAGTCTGGATACTGAAGCTCCAATTATTTTAATATGCAGTTTGGAGCCTATGTTCATTTTGTGCTTACTCGACTTGATTAAAGCGGATCCTAAACCGGAAAGTGCTATGCCTTTTTGATTAGTTTCGAATGTTCTGACGGATAGTCCATCCGACGTGTTTTTCTTTTTAGAGCGCAGCTCTAGGGCGCCCGTTTCCGGCTTGAACTGCGTGCCGTCGCCGTCGCCGTCGCGACGGCGACGTGACGTCGCCGTCACTGCCGTTGATGCCACTTCCGTAAAAACAGTGTCTGGTTTTTACGGATGTGGCATCAGTTGCGCTGTCTTTGGTC
>JAZHYW010040981.1:0-76400 GCA_037355805.1 Ixodes ricinus | reverse complement strand
CGGGGCGGCGGGCGTCCCGCCTTCGTCGAACAAGCACGGGCGCGGTTTGACCAATACGGGCAAACCGGTTCGGTGGTGACCTGGGGTACGCCTGCCATCGGCCGGCGCCACTTTCGTTTGCGGGCGTCCGTCCGCCGCGGAAGCCACTCCGCTTTCCCACAAAACCAGCCGCGTAGCAAAGTGGCGTGCGCGCACGCCAGAGATGGAGTGAGGTGAGGTGGCAACGCTCTGGGTGCCGGCGTCTGACATAGCTGTCGTCCGCCGATGCTGAGTCGCTCTCACTTCGATGTCACGCCGTTTTAAAAGGTTTTCGTCTCCCGACGGATGCTCTAGGCGCGACACGGAAAATGGAACTCACTCCGCTCTCTCAACTGTGGCAATTCAAAGATGGCAGGCGGAAGCAGCCTGTGGACAGAGTTCTGTCTATCTGTCCTCCCGATCTTAATGCTTTAACGCTGTCGGAGCAACGTTGACAAGCGCCTCCACGACCGATTCATGGCGAGATGTTTCTCCTCAGTCGGTGTCCCTCTCCGCTAGCGACTCCCTCCCCCCTTTCCCGCCGCTCTTTCTCGGCCTGGCGATTTATATATATATATATATACATATGTGTATCCTTCTCTGCCGCATCATGTTTCACGGTGCAGCAACAACATACACATTCTACAGAAGACGAGTAGCCTTTTCTGCCGACGTGATGACGGAATTATTTGCCGGACACAGCCTGAAACATGTTTGGCAACATGTTTACAGATTATGTTTGAAAACCGGGCACGAAACGCAAAGGTATGTCTCGAAGCGTGCTTTTCTCAGGGGGGGGGGGGGGGGGGGAGGACGTCGCCAAATCTGGCTGGATTAGCGCTGTAGACTGTAGACCAGCATTCCTTGGCAGGTCCCTAAGCTTTCATCAGAGACCGACAACTTCGGCGCATTTGATCAGAAACAGACAAAAAAGTTGGTCTCCCGCCCCTCTTTCTATAGGAACTGTCGCCTAGAAACCAGAGGCATCCTCAACCAATGGAGAGCACCGAATTCCAGCGCCCGCTCCGAGGCCGGTGCGGCGCTCTTCGGTTTACGCTATACAATATTCATCACACCTACTTCCCTGTGTTGTTAGTGCCGTCTGGAAGAGTTTCTTACCTTAAAAATAAATATACACGTAAAAACATAAAAAATATATATAAAAATAAAAAATATAAAAATGTTTTTTTCAGTTGTTGATTGTTTCTATTTCCACCGTCCGGCACAAGCGCTAAAATTTCTTGAATCGACGTCTTTCGCGTTTATTTCAGGGATTCATTAACGTTCTGTGTATGTTTTCAATGTTATTGCAAATTGTATTCATATGTTACTTATCTGCAGGTGTTAGTTCTGTATAATGTTTCTCAAACATGTAGTACACATTACGTTTCATGCGTTTTATTTCTGGCGAATTGTCGGTGCCTGCATCGCAATTGCTGGTTTAGGTGGCTTCGGGGGGCTTGCCGTTGTTTTTACAGTTTTTCCCGTGTCACCTTTTTCAACATTGTTTTGCTGGAAAAAATATACCATTATTAAGTAACTGCGCAACTCGTTTTTCACGCCATATTGTTAGTAATTTATTCCATGGCACTTTTGCAATCGTTCAGTGATACATAAACTTTTTCGATTAGTTGTCGCCGAAAACTAAGCAACTCAAACTCTTTTTTTTTCCCGCAGTAATTTCTACATGTATGTTTTTTTCTCGTTTTTTTTTATGGATGCATTGCGATCAACCAAATGTGATGCACATATGCTACCCCGCTAAAAACAGGCCCATTTATTTTAGAATGAAAATAAAGGAATTGTTAGCATCGCTCTCTGTTTTCAATACAATTTCTATCCAATCTCTGCACACTATATTTCACGAAGTTCCATGCTAAAAAGAGGGAACGAGAAGCTATTGGACATGCAAATAGAAAGTGAATACATTTTCGTTAGATTTTCCATAGACTCTCTGCACTTCACTCTCTAAAAGCGGCTAAATATTTTTGTAAAAGTTGGTTTGTTAGTTTAGTCCCTTTCATGAACTAAACCAAACTGCCAGTCGGCAGTTTGGTTTAGTCCACGAGGGTAAGACAGTGTATAAAAATCGTCATTTTTTTTCAAATATCAAACAATAAGTTGGGAAATAAAATGCAACACGAAGCTTTCTTGACCCCTCACCTTCCGAACAAGCAGTCACCAGCGGCACATGAAGGATGCGCAACGTCGAAACGAAGGAATATTATCTAGCAGGAAGGGCAGGGGTAAATATAGCATACATTTTATAAAATTTTATTCGCTATATAATTTGAGCTGAGGCTGCCGCCACTGGTGAACTGATCTTCAATAAAAAACCAGATATGGTAAGCCTACTGTACTGCGTGTTTGACAGCAATGGATAACATGGCTATGGGCCGTGGCAACCCTGTCAAAATATTTTTCTTGACCGAATGATCGGTCAAGAAATCAAATGCCTTTCCGAATGCATTCATTTATCAACCGGCCGTTATTGATTAATTTCACAGAGGGCTGCGTGAAGGCGCCTGTATGTGTCGTAAGTTTGCTCGCGCGAGTGTTTAGTCTAGCTTCACTTTATGTTTTGCCTTCTCCGAGAGTTCTTTCCGTCTCAACGGGACGGCTGTTGGATTCCACCGGAGTCGGGGGCCCCAGTCGGGGGCGAGACGTGAACGCTGTAACGCTACACTTAGTTTACAGAACCCCGCGTTGGAAACGTTTTGTCTTGTGCATGTCTGCTTTGGGATCTCTACTTCGGAGGTGGTTTTGCTCTTTGTATGTATAACTTTTCTGTCTGCGTACGAATATGCTTTCTATTGTTTCATGACTGCTCTTGTGAGCTTCGTTTTGAATGTGTTCTTGTCTGTGTATGCACATGTTTTTCGGAATGTTTGAACTTGCTTAGGCTCCGAGACTTTTGATTGGTGCTAAGAAAACCCCTCTTGATTGGTCCTTCCAAAACTTTCTGATTGGTGGACTGTGAGACCCCAGAATGCTGCTGAACCCAATATAAGCGGCCACCGAGGGGCCGTAAGGCACTTGGCTCCCGGATACCAAGCCTTGGACATCTCCCTGCCTCCTGAAACCAACCTGCACGTCCGAACCCCCTTCGCTGTGGAGCCGTCCGCCCGCTAGCTCGCAAACTTGGGACCCCTTACGGCTGTGGAGGAGTTCGGCTCGCCCGCCTTTGTGTGGATCCTTGTTTGTCGAGTTTGGCTGTGGTCGGGGCACCCGCTGAGAGTGTGGTCGAGGAGGACGGCGAAGTCACCAGAGGTTGGGAGGATTCCCCCAGCATTTATAGACGAAATGTCCATCATTGTTACAAAAGAGTCGTTGCCTATAATCCATAAATAAACAGTTACTTGTTAAAATCAGTATCGTTCATCGAACGGAGAAGAGAGAGTCATATTTCTTCGTTACAATAGACTGGATGTGCCCTTTTTCCGAACCCATGCTGGAAAGCTCTCATTGGGCCTATCATAGATACCTCAGATTAAAAAGTTGTCACCAGTGGGGAAGGGTGCGGACAAGATCAGAGTCGTACATTACGCTTTTGTTTCAATAAGGCGACACAGCAGGAGAAAAGGGAGGGGGGGGGGGGGCTTCGATTACGTATGTGTTTTACTACATTCAAATGTGATCCGCTGGCCTAGTGTGGGACAATATTACATACAAAGCTAAATAAAGCGAAGGACAAGGATTAGCAGACGTATATAAGCAGACAAATCAAGCACTTGTGTATGCTTCAAGAAATCTGGCTTGTCTGTTTTCCCGCAAAGCACTTGGCAGAACGAATCACAGCGATTTACTTAGAGAGCTCGGCGAAAGACAAGGCTAAAAATATCTCATAACCGAAACACTGATACACGGACAATAAAATAACGAAAGAAACGACACCACCAGATCGCCTGCATATATCATTTGCTTCTTCAACATCTATATAGACTTTCAAAAATAGTTTGCGCTGAGCACCACTGGGACGCTGACCGTGATGTAAGCACGTGAAGCGTCAAGCTCGGAGTCACATCTCGGAGTGTCTTTAACGTGAAACGTTCTTTGGCTGAGGTGCTCACCATTTTGTGAAGCCTGATAAAGGAGCCTGAGACGCGTGGACGCGAAGCTCGATGCTGATTGGTTAGCGGGGAAGGTCATATGCGACCAGAGCGGTGGGCGAGGAGGAGTGAGGTAGGCGAGGGGGAACTCGACCACCTGTGCGCACTGATGGAAAGGAGCTCTAGACTATAGAAGGCTCTGGAAGATCGCCAGGTTTATCAGCCCTGCATACGCGAAACTCAGAGTATCGCTAAACCTTAATGACGCTGGAACGTTCAATGTCCGTAACACAATTGCCGAGCAATTTGCAATTTCTTTTTCCATGTCTATACATATTTTTAGCCTTGTCATTCAACGACCTCCTTCTGTAGATTGCAGGGCTCTTCCAATTACTTCATGAAAAATGAGATTCTTAATGTTTAGAGTGGTATATACGCCGTCCAATCCTGCTCAAGTGTGTCCTTTTCGGTTTGTATGCCTTACAAATCTTCATACGCGTTTATCTGCTAAAGGCGTACCATTACCCCGCAGACGTTGATGAGTGTATTTTGCACCACGACACACTTAGCAAACCAATCAGGGTCTTCTTTTGATAAGACAGACCAATGGTTAGGACAAAGGAGTCTCATGCTGCAGTATATATACTCATGCGGTCTCAAAAAAGTCTAAAAAAGTGGGTGCATTTCTGCCACTGACAGACCACGAAAAGCGCATGCATGATCCCCCTCGCCCTTGTCATTGGCTAATGGAGAGCACTGATTGGCGTTCTAAGTGCATGGCGCCACCGCCTATACGGGTGCAGCATATAGCGCGTTCCAGTTTGAGGCAAATGCTTACATACGAGCAGCGCGGACGCCTGTTATGGTGAGAATGCATATCGATCACATGCGCCAAATAACCATGCCAGATAAAGACTCCGCATACATTGAAGGCCGAAACGTCTGCCCTCCACTGACCCGACCACACACAAACCTTCCTGCATGGCGTTGCCTGCAGGGACCACAGGCAGCCGTCGTTTTACTTTTAATCGAAACCCTAATGAAAGCGGTGTATCAAAGCGCGCGTGCAATGTTATGCTCGGCTAATCTTCCGCGTAACTCAACGGGGGCCGCTCCATTTGCACGGCCGCGCGCGCTGGAAGACCCCGGGTGCTTGTTCATTAACCTCCTTAGCGTCGTCCGCGCGGCGTGCATAACGGCTTCCGAAACACGCTCGGCGGCCATCGACGAGCCGCGCCTGTTTCCTTTACGCAAATATGGGCCACCTGCAGCCGACAATTAGGCTGTCTCCACGCCGTCCTCGGAACGAGGGTGCGAATTGGCGGCACCGAATAACTTCGGCTTTGTGGGAGCATGTTAAGCTTTTTCCCTTTCTTTATTTTTTCCTTCTTTTTTGTTACTTTATGGAAATGTTGACTGATGAAAACAGATCAAGAACGTGATCTTGGCAAGTCTCCGTAAAGCAGACTGGCAAACGCATTCAGCGCGGCCGATCATGAAGCCTGAAAAACGCCGACACCGTTCTGGGGACAGGTGTGACGCACCCCGTCGAACGTCGGCGATTGTCGTTTGTCATTGAAAGCCACTAGTCTGGTCGGTCTTTTTTTACAAAGTGGAGTCCTTTTTTGGCGCTTGTAGTTCAGCTGCATTAGTTTGCTCGCTTTCGTTCGTGAAAATAAAGGAAATAAACAGCACGAATAATACTCGAATGATATCCCGAAAACATTATACGTCCGCCGGCTGTCACAAGTTTCACCTGACAGCCGGCGGATGTCCTGTTTTCGAGACATCATAGAAGAAAATGTGAGCTGTCGCTGTTTAGCACTACAGATCGTGATTGGTTCCACAACCTCCACTGAAAAGAGGCTGAATTATTATTGGTTAATAATGACCGTAAAAATAATTTCGGCGCTCTTCAGGACGGTTTATCCGACTGAGCTTTTCCTGAGTTTCCCCTTTCTCCGATTTCATTTTCCCCATTCTCAAATGTGTAATCGAATCGACAGCTCTTAAAAATTCAAAAAATCCCCCCCGCCAAAAAAAAAAAAAAAGAGAACACATTTGAAAAGCAGGCATTTGGACGGCAACGAAAATGTTATATGCTTTCAACTTCCAACCACCGAAACACCGGTTCAGCCAAGGAATCTAAAAACGTGTTTCCTATCCACGAAATAATTTATCTTTCTTTTTTACGTTTCCTGCTTAAGGTAAAACGCTACCTTAAACCCCTCGGTACTTGTTTAAGGCGCGACATGCTTCGTAGCACCAGCAGGCGTGACGGTGCAGTGTTTTAGAAGAGACACTGCGGCGTGGCTTCATAATAACTTCAGAAGACGGCATGATAATTTTCTAAAGTACTCAGTCATCAATATCGGTCTTCAGGCAAAAAGCCGGTGTAAAATATTAATAATCTGATTAGAGATACACGAGCGTAACCTTAAAGTGCGGACTCGAATCAGGCAAAGACTACATCTGCAGACTTCACCGGGCAACGCGCAAAGATTCGAACAACTTCGTGAAAAAAAGAGTGGGCTAGACAGACGTCTTGTTGGGCTTCGCGCGCATCAAAACTCCTTTTTCTTGGACGGCAACGTTGGAGCAATCCATTTTCGACCGCTAAACGAAACGGGAACGGAGAATGAGAAAACACACAGCAAAAACAAAAACTTAACTCGTTTCCACAGCGTGTGTCCGTTGTTCAACTCAAGCTATAAAGCAAACATAAACAAATACCGGAAAAAGAAAAGAAAAAAGAACGGCGGCTTGGGGGGCCCCTGACCCCTGAGAGGCTGCTTGGAAGTTCACTGCCGCCGTGAATGCACGTACAAGCATGTTCCGGTTTGCGCGCGTTTCAATGAGCAGCAACCGTAAATATGCGGTACAAAGCCGCGTACCATAAATAAAACGTCTGCGGTATGCGCCTCTGACATCCCACCAAAGAAAGAAAAAGAAAAAAAGGAAACGTAGCAGTTATCAGTTATATGAAATGATGAATGGCCGCGTGGTGTTCAATAAGGTTTGTTACACTGTTCGGGGAGGAGGGGAGAGGTAGGAAATGCCTCGCACGGGATCAGGCATTCCTTGAAATCAACGGCCGCATGTTCACAATGAACATTATTATTGAATTACCCCGTAATGTGTGCATGCGGCGCGTATGAAAATAATCTACAACATGTACTTTTAAAAATATAGTTTTTTTATTGTTGTTTTTCTGCACAAAAAACAAAGAAACAACAAAACAACTATGCCTCGCCCAATGCACAGTCTCCGCCAAAACGTAGATGCTCGCGATGCAAACACGATGCCAAAAGTTTAAAACGAGCCTTTCTTTTATTCAAAGGTTAACCCATTTTTTTTTAAATTTCGATGGAAAAGTGGGGTGGTCCGTCTTTGCTAACTGGCATCATTCTGCTCCATGTATCCAAGGGCTACGTTGGGCGCCATTTTCCAAATCAACATTTCAAAAATCAATAACATTTTCTTTTTTTTTTAATAAAAGAACGGTCCGTTTTGTAACATTGTCATATGGTTCGTAATGCGCACGTTGCATTTTGGCAGAAAATATTTTTTTTTTAATTTTTATTTAATTTTTTTTTAGAAGATAGAGTGTCTGTATTACACTTGTAGTCCTATAAAATCTCCTAATAAGCTCGGAGCGCCAATCAACGCTTTTCGTTCAAGCGCCATAACCGACCTTCACTTTCTGTTTCCTCTTATTTTAATCGCTTCGCTCCATCATTACCGCAGCAGGACAGCTTAGTGACATCTTAGATTCGACTGCGTCCGTCTCCCCAGCATGGGCCTTTGCGGAGGCTATAGTCAACGCCAGCCTCATTGGCTCGGTGTCTCGATAAAAAGACCAGAGAAGGTGAGCAATGGCGGCTGTACACTGGCGCATGCGCAATAAGCGTCTGGTAAAGCAGTCCAGCGGCAAAATGGCCTCCTCACCCTTTTACATGCACCGAGAAAGGGCGAACAATGGACTGCGATACCCCCGAGACCCTCAGACGAACTCATAAACGAACTCATAACTTAAGACCACTCACTCTACGGTGTCGGACAATTTAAGAAACGCGGGGTCGTGGCAAGTTTAGAGAATCTTATAGTGTCACTCTGCATTTCAATGAGACTGCAGCATTTGCCGAAACGCCGACGACCATGTTACATTGGTCGTATACAAGAGGTGCCTGCACACATGTTCTAAGACATGTGCATCGAGCAAACTTGCCATGAATGAGTTTATGCGACTGAACCGGTTCATTAACCAGCCAGCCGCGTGATTACTTCAGCTTGATCACATCCAAACGAAACTCTGCGCGAACACTGCGGGCTAATGATGAGCGAACGCGATGAACTTTAAGAATCAGAGTAGCGATGTGGGCGAGTTGGTTCATGCTTAGAAATAAAGGAAACAGCGCGCAAACGACAAGGACGGGAGGAAAAGGAGTACACAGGACGAGCGCTGACTGACAACTGAATATTTATTGAAAAGGACCCAACGAAGAAAACACCCACAAAAAACACTCGCATCAACACGTGTCCATGAACGTAATCTCCTTCTTATGTAAATACACAGAAGTTTGACTCACGCAGTTCTGTTCGCCCTCCTTCTTTATTTCATACGCTTCTAAGATTTCCCTGGCTGTTTTATCAGCTCCCTCCCCATGATTGTGATGTTATTGAAATCAGGATGACATTTGCATATTCCGCAGTGCAGGGGCAAATGCCCTCCTGCTGTTGAACGAAGCGACCAGTCATGTTCGCGTGCCCTTTCATTTACGCAACGCCCCGTTTGCCCGATGTAAACTCTTCCACAGCTTAACGGGATCCTATACACCACTCCGATCGCGCAATCCACATACTTCTTTCTGTGGTTTACAGTGCATTGGTTCCCACCCCCCTCCTCTCGGCTACTTTAGAACAAAGGTGTGCCAGCTTACGTGGCGCCGAAAACACGACGGGGACATCGAACCTCCCAGCCACCTTTTTCAGGTTGTGGGAAATTCTGTGCTGATACGGGATAACCTGAGGTCTCTTGCTAGGTCTATCCAGCCGCTGATGAGGTCCCCCCTTAATCTTTTTTAACAGCGTTTCCGCTACCGCCAGCAAAACTGAAGAAGGGTACCCCCTTCTGCAAGCCGCACCGTCTGCTGTTCAAAGCTCTCTGCCATAGAGTGGGGACAGGACTTATCAAGGGCAGCCTGCATGCACGAGGACGCTATGCTTCGTTTTACAAGCTTTGAGTGGGCGGAGTCGAAGGGCAGAAGTCCCTTTTTCGTACGAGGATGGTAGGCCCAACATACGTGACTTCCTGTAAACTGTAGTTTTAAATCTAAATACTGGAGGCATAACCCATCAAGGAGTTCATGGGTAAACCTCAGTCCCCCAGAGTTTTTTGCAAAAACTTCCATCACCCTTTTGACAACCTGATCCTCGAGGACCCCCCCAGACGATTTAGTGAGTACGAGGTAATCGTCCACATATCTGAACACTTTCCTAACGCTGTTTCCGTCCAAATTTTCTACAATAGCTCGATCGCACATGGCCAAATAAATGTCGCAGAGAATGGGCGCTACACTTGAGCCTATACAAATTCCTTCGTTCTGCAAATAGTAACCACCGTCAAACAGGACAAACGTCGATTGTAAATAAAACTCCAATAGTTCCAGAAAGCCATCAATCCCAACCCCACTTGCGTTCTGAAATGGAATCACCCCATTTCTATCGATACACTCACGCACCGAAGGAAAGAGGCGCACATGGGGTACAGAATAAAACAAATCCTCGACATCAATGGAAAACGCTGTTGCATCTGCGCTTACGCCATTGCTAAGATACTCCACAACCGCCTGTGAATTGCGCACTAGAAACGGGTCAAAAAGTTCCAGGGCACCTAAGTGTTTCTGAAGGTACTGGCTTACCAGCTTCTGCCAAGCACCCCTCTCCGTGACAATGGTTCTGAAGGGCATCCCCAACTTGTGAGTTTTCACAGAAAAGAAAACTTCCAGGTGCCCTGCCTTGCTTTTCCCAGTGGCGTCACAAGGGGGGGCGGGGGGGGCGGACCGCCCCGGGTGCAGCGCTCAGGGGGTGTCGCGGCGGTCCACGAGAGCGGGGGGGGGGGGGGGGAGTCGCGGCGGGTCACGCGAGAGCGGGGGGGGGGAATCGCGGCGGGCCACGCAAGGGGGGGGGGGGGGTCGCGGCGGGCTGCCGCCCCGGGTGCCGCTGACCCTCGTGACGCCACTGGCTTTTCCCAATGTCTTTCTCTAAAGTAGACAACTCGAGACTATTACACAACTTCATCGCAGCACTCTTGACTTTCTTGGGTTGAAGGGAAGTCAGTTTAAAGTGTTTTTGAATTGCAGCGCTCGACTTGGAGGTTAACATGTCCTGTGGGAGCACAACAAACCCCCCTCCTTGTCCTTGTCACAATCATGGGGAGGGAGCTGATAAAACAGCCAGGGAAATCTTAGAAGCGTATGAAATAAAGAAGGAGGGCGAACAGAACTGCGTGAGTCAAACTTCTGTGTATTTACATAAGAAGGAGATTACGTTCATGGACACGTGTTGATGCGAGTGTTTTTTGTGGGTGTTTTCTTCGTTGGGTCCTTTTCAATAAATATTCAGTTGTCAGTCAGCGCTCGTCCTGTGTACTCCTTTTCCTCCCGTCCTTGTCGTTTGCGCGCTGTTTCCTTTATTTCTGAACTTTAAGAGCGCACGCGTGGTCGAAAGAACGTATAAATATATATGCCGGGCCGGTTTCGTAACGCTTCTTAATCTCGCGAGAGAGATAGGTGTAAATATAGCGCTCGACGAGCGCATTCGCCGAATGCCGTATCTCGTATTAATATTCTCTTCTCGGCCGAGAGCTTTTTTTTTTTTTTTCCGCCGTCACGCTACCACCTCGCGAATGGTCGATATTTGGGCTAAGAAAAAAAAGAAAGCCGCCCGCTGGACATTTATTCCGACGCCGCTCGAGCCGAAAGCGATAGTTTACTGAAGCGTTTCGTCGTACTGCTCTGAATTAATTACACCTTTACACGAAAAGGCGTTACAGGATAGTAATACGTTCGACGTCGTTCTCGCCGTAACTTTTTGTTTATATTGGTTTTGCCTCGGGTGTATTGCGTCCATACTTCCAAAACCGAAAATCTAGCCACATTTTTTTCTTTTTCTTTTTTTACTGGAAGTTGTCAAGAGAGAGAGAGAGAAAGCGAAAAGTACTATTAGTTGACCCGCAGCAGCGAAGAGGCATATCGCGTGCGAGGATCCAATGTGCCGCTCCGAAAAAGCCGAATCTCCTCGTCGTCCGGTATACACTACATACTTTAATCCCTACGACTCCGCAATAGCGCTCGCTCGTTTTTATTACAGGATTCAAGCGCCGGCGGCGAATGTCCGGATTGACGCCGCACGGACGAAACACACGCGTGTTGTAAACGGCCGATTGCACATGCGCCCGCCCTCACAAACAAGAAATCGAGAAATAAATAAAGACAGAAAGAAAGAGAGAGAGAGAGAAACCGACGAGCCAACGCACATATTGCACGGAGAGATAGAAAAGATCCCCCCAAGAAAACTTGAACATCAAACGAAACTAAAAAAAAGTGAGGGACGCAATGAAAATACTAAATACACAAAAAAAGCAATGTCAAATGGTCGAATACTGATCCACTACTCTCTCTCTACATAATCCCCGCAGAAGCCAGGCAGCTTTACGATGGTCTCTGGTCGACTAGATCCGCTCGGATGGGAAGGGAGCGAAGTCACGTGACCCCGTGGGGACAACTCGTCAGACCCGGCCGAGTTGCGTGGGGCAGTGCGTGCGTGAGCCCGCGGCGGCGTGGTTCGCCCTCTGCCCGCTGCGCGCCGCATGCGACGACCCGACGCCGACCGGAGTGGCTTCCGATTAAACGGGCGCTATACTAAACGCTTTCTTTCTTTCTTTCTTCGGGTTGCTCCGGCGTCGGCCGCCGCTCGTAATCCGGACCACACACGAGCGAGGATAATTATGACCGTTTCCGGCGAGTGTTGAAAATGGCTCCAAGTCGGGAAATGAAATGAGCGGCGTCGTTCTTGTTCTTCTTCCCGGTGGGAAATGCCTATAACTGCCTGCCTGCCTTCTTCTCGCCCAACAATTTTTTTCCTCCCCCGTTGCGGCGGTGACTGCGAGGGCGACACGGGCGCGGCGACAGTCTTTGGATCGCTCAGCAGCCGACGAGAATACGGCCTTCTCATTATCTAATCTGATTCCAGGCAGATCAATGATAGGTGAACAGAAATCTCCTGGAAGTCTCACACTCATACAGTCCCAGTTTCGCGCTCAGACGGATCTTCAGACCTCCTACTCAAAGCGCGTTACATTGCCAACTTCGCTTGTAGGTGGAACATCCTTTTGTTCGTTTTAAATACGTCATTCCCTGAGCCGCTTTTGTAGACTGCAGCGGTTGACTCTCCGAGTGTTCTCGCGGCAAAGTAGAGGCGAGAGAGTTTGACTTTAGGGTGTGGCTGGCTATAGCCCCGATAATGACAATTTTTAGCTCTCATTATATGTCCTTCGTCCTTCTCGACCCGCTCGCTGTCAGTGTCTGACACGGTCAATATAAATGACCGGAAGGGATTACCGAATTTACGACGGCTATCTTCCGCATCTGTATTAGCAACACGGAGACCTTCGGTGGCTGCGCGGTGTATATATAGGTATGTCTACGCTCCACCCCTCATCCGCGGCCTCTACGGCGGGCGGGAACCTGACTGTGCTCTTAGCTTTATCGTGACTCTACGCGTATGGGCGACACGTAACGACGGCGGGACCAGAAATATTAATTATCCAAGTTTTACCACCACGATGCGATGTTAGCCATAAATACTTCTATGTTGAAAGGTAGCGAAAGTGTGACCACGTGATTTCCAGAGATTTACGCGCATAAGTCTATAGAAGAAAAGATGTACCAAGATCCTAAATTGAGTATTTTTAGTATGTTTCTATTCCGTCAGTTCCCGTTTCAGCGTTTTTTTTTTCTTTTTTCTTTAAACAGCTTGCCTGTTTAATGACACGTTTGACATTTGAGCCACGTTTGACTTCTATTTCTGTCGCACGTTCGATGATTCCCGGAAGCCCTGAGTGAATCCTCGGCCGTTCGCCTGGGCGTTCCAGACTGCTTGTCTTGCGCACAAACACCTCGCTAACTCGGCCCAACATGGGCCTCCCCTCATTTCCATCTCTCGACGAAAAGCGGCACGAAGTGTCAAAGAGGTAATGATTTGTACGGTACTCGTACGAACTCGTAACGAAATTATCTTGGAATCGATTACTTTTTAAGGTAATTTTGTAATAATTTGATTACAGTAAACAAAAAGTAATCACGAGTGTAGTCTGCAGGCACGTAGCCAGGACTTTGACTCAGGGGGGGGGGGGGGGCAGACCTGGCACAATGCTGTGCCAGGTTTTAAAAAAAGATGAAAGGGAGAGAGGAGAGGAAACCCCAACAAAATAGAAGATTTTTTTTTTTGAGGGAGGGTAGGGTTGGGTTTTATGACCCCCCCCCTCTTTGGATACGTGTCTGGTAGTGTGATCACTTTTGGGAGTACTCAAATGACTGTTAAACTGTTCCTATTTTCCCTCCCCTTTCTAATGGCGCCGTTGGTTCGTACCAGTTTCCTACCAAGAAATCCTCGAACCAAGCTTCGACAGGAGAATGGTTACGAAAATTGATGGATTAGAAAAAGAAATACTTCATAACTCGGTGATTCTCATTAAATAATTGACAGCACGGAAGACCTCGTTTTCAAACCGGCAGAAAAATCTGTCGTTTCGAAATTTTTAAGTAATCAGAAAAGAAACGGTCACATTTTGAATAACGACCAATTACTTTTCTTCGCAAGTAATCAAGTATAATCATTTTAAATACTTGGGGGATCGGTGGCCGAGTGGTCTAGCGCACACCAGCTCGGAGCGCGTGGGCGAAACCTCGCGCTGCAGAACCCAGGATCCTGGGTCCTGCCCGTTTCGATCTGGATGAGCATCGTACCGGCGTGCGGTCGTGTATCACTACTGCGTGGTGCACGTTAAAGACCGCAGGATAGCGGTTTTCCGCACTGGCTAAACTGCTCATCTACAGCTGAGACACAAGACGCCCACTGAGGCAGACTAACTTCCGGCTCTATAAACATACACACAACAATTTAAATACTTTTCATCAAAGTGTAATTGTAATTGAGATTGATTTCTTTTTTAAAGGAACGTGTATAAGACTGCGTATAGAGCACGTAAACTTTTTTTTCATCGCGAGCGAAACGTTTTTTGTTTTTTTTTTTCGTTCCATAGTGCGCAAGAAAAAAGCATTAAGTATAAAATCCGCAAGATCCACCATTGTCGTAATATCCGGTACTATTTTATTTTTCTTTTATAATGCAAGACGATGAATAATGCAAATACTATTGCGGTCTAGCGGCAGGCCGGCTGATTCAAAGCGTCCAAGTATTTTATGGCATTGTCCATAAAATCACATAAAATAACTCTCCGTTAAGTTGAATATACGAGTTATTGCCGTAACTTATAATAACGTCGTGGCTGCGTTAGATCCAAACCGATACGAGTTTACTTTATAGACATCGGGAAGTTGTTTCGAAGCCTCCAAACGTCCACCCATCAAAAGACAAAATGATGAAATTGATAATAATAATACCAAGATATATATAAAGTCGGGATGTGTGAAATGAAGCATCGGGCCTATTACAGATACTGCCAGCACACGGACAACGAAACACGTATAATAATAACGCCGCTCTTTCGAAATTGATAAAGGGCCAAAGAGGATCGCGTGTGTACTGATCGAGGAGAACACACTCTTGACGGTCGACGACCTAAGTACATAGCAGCAACCACGAACGGGAAATTGCTATCAAATTCTCTACACTATACACCGAGTCGCCGCCCGCGAAAAAACAATAGGTTATAGACTCTATAATCAAAAACTGTCGAGTCGCCAAGAAATAGGCGACGCAGCTAGTGTTTGATCTTTGAGGACGGGTCTAGGGAGGAGAGGGGAGTTGTAAGCAGATGCCACATCGTGCGTAAGCACGTAATAACGGCACGCTCCATTGAACATTTAAGAGCGGCGGCTTCGCATGGTCGTGTTCACGACGTAGCCGACCTATTTATTGCCGCCTTCCGCCGTGCTGCTACAACAGCTCGCTTCATCCGTCGGGCACGCGTACTTGCATTCCGGCGGGTTCGCCACCGACGCTTAGCGGCTGCGAGGCTAATTCCACGCCGCCGCGAAAAAAAAAAAGAAAAAGAAACGGGCAGCAGGATGTTGTGTGCCCCGCGAATAATCGATGCACGCTGCGCGCGACGGAGCGTGAGGCGTGGTTCGGGCTCCGAGGTTCTGGCTCGGGCCTGATAAGGGTCCGGAACGGTTTCGGCGAGGCGGGGGCGACGTATGTGTGTTGTTTTGGAATTGCTGTCTGGAGGAGGGGCTCCGTTAAGAGGGCGCTCTGGCGACGGCGAACCTCGGGTCGGATTCCAGTTGTTCGGCGCACCCGTAGCGGTTGCATGCATGGACGGCTAACTGAGAATTCTCGCCGAGTGCAAAAGTAGCATTGATCGAGCTTGTAGTGGCGTCCCCTTCTTCTTCCTTTTGGTAACTGCGGAAATGACTTGCTGCATACACTGCACCGCGCAATGAAGTCGGAAGACCAGTAATTCGGTGTTTCTTTAAATAGTTCAACCAGCAAGATCCGCTATTTGTACGTATCACGCTCCATTCGTTGTACGATATCAGTGGAAGTTCCAATGTTTTTGCAATACAGTACTGTATGCATTTTGCTTTCTTTTATCAATGATACTTGTATTCTCCTCCTCTACCGAACACCTGTCAGGGTAGTAGTATCGTAAAATAAATAGATAAAGGAATAAATAAAAATTTTCATCTTGATGGGGAATTGGATCTTAACACACCTAAACATCGCTCGTCGACTGATTCCACAAATACGTGTTACACGAACATTGGACACAGCTCGACATTGTATAGAAAACAAACCATCGGCGGTTTTCCTTCATTATTTTTTCTCGCATAAATTTGAATTTTAGTGATCAAAACCAATAGTACGATTGAATGTGAGCATGATGGGTTATATATAACAAAAGATGTTAAAAAAATCGGTTTTCGTCATTGCCATTTGTGAACGATTGTCCGACACAGCGCCGATGTCGGATTTTTCACCAACTGTGTCCTGCACTCTACATCGCCAGGCGTGCTTGAAACTCCCACACACGGCGCCCAGTATACGTCCCGGAGATACCGCACACCTTAACCCCTAGGAGGAATCGCCGCTCTCGCTAACATGGGAGCCTATCTCGTCGTAATTACGTCTCGCTTTCTCGCATTACCAACGTCTCCCTCGCCGGCGGCGCACTTTTCCTTTCCTTTTCTTTTCTTTCTGTCTTTTCTCTCGTTCCGCGCAGACCTGGAGCAGCGAGGGTGCCCGCTTGGCTCGCACGCTCGGCGGAGCGCCCGGAACGCGGGCGGCTCACGCCAGAGCGCGCTCCCTTCGAGGGAAGCCCCTTTGGGGAACACGGCGTCAGCGTTCGCGCTGGCAGCCCGCGGGACCGAACAAAGAGCGGACGCGGCGTAGCGCGAAAACAGCGAGCCAAGAGCCCGCGAACAAATGATATTAGGGAGAAGAGAGCGCGGTACCCCGGCGCGAACCCCGACCCACGACGAGGGCTTTCGGGAGTGAGGCGTCGCGTTGGGGCCGAAGCCTGGCCATGATGAGGGCATGCGGCGTCGCGGCGGGGATTCGCCTCGAGATCAAACTAGAGGTGGCGCTACTGTCGCGCTATCATCATCATCAATGTGCGGATAGGAAGATGGCTGCCCCATAGGCTATCTGCGGTCGCGGCCAAGAACCTGCAGAATATCGCGATTATTGCCTCGTACAGTATCATTGTGAAAGCAATTTCAACAAAAAATGGTCCCATACTGCTCACTGCCTCAGTACAATACCTATTGCGCCGAGGTGGGGAGCAGTTTTCACCGATATCCAGCGGCCGGCACGCTGAGGAAAGAGTGGCTCTAGAAGTTGAAACCTGATTCACGCGATGGTTTGCCCTAAACATTTTACCACCGAAAACTTCAAACCAGCGATGCATGACAGCCAAGTTAAGTGGAAAAATAAAACTGTTTACATAAGTATCACGAGTGGCTCAAAGTATAGTACGCGTAAGGCGTGCGCCTTAGTATTCGCTAGCTGCTGGACAACATGGTCGTCCTTAGTGGGGGTCTCCCGCTGCGGCGTTCTTGGAGAGGATGCGAATGCCACGAACTTATTACTGCGCGAGAATACGACTTTTAAAACATTGTAGAATTGTCCCTAGTACGAGCCGCTTACACTATGCCACACTAAAGGAGTCATCAACTGCAGCGGGAGTGACTCGCTCAGTGCCTGCGTGTGCGTCGGATGCACCTGATCTATTTTTTTGAAATTCAATCGGAAGCACGCGGTAAATAGGGCTGACGGCAACTGGTCAATCTACCGAAGGAGCAACAGAGACTATCGAGCCTAATTAATTACTTGTTTATACTCCATGAATTTTGCCCCTTTGCGTCACAGAGGTTTCGTGCAACTTTGCTTGGAAAACAAATTTTCAACGGCAAATCATGCTACACAAAAACGGCATGATTACATATAAGGTTAACACCTCACTAAAGGAAATGGCTTTATCGTACTGTTGATAATTAAAATAAGAGCACCACCTTGACATAACAGAAAAAATAATTTCATTAGACGTTTCGCCTCCTATGCGGGAGGCATCTTCAGTAGTTACAAAGCAAAAGCAAGGTTCAACCTCAAGTCAATGCTTTCAGCGTCTGTTCTGTCAAGTTGGTGCTCTTATTTTAGTTATGACATCTCCCGGCTTTTGGAGTATTTTTACGTACTGTTGCTAGTTGAAAGAAAGTGTACGTACGTCGTCCCTCGTCCAAAAATGTGTCCTCATCTTTCGGTGTTCCTCAACTCAACCAACACGCTCGTCAATATACAGGTAAGCGTACATGATCATTTTATCGAAACCGATTAAGGTATATTAACCAGATAGTTGTTTTTTCTCTATGATTAAATTAGATAAACTCTGTGGTTTCAGTGCCACGGACTTGTGTGCTTCTCTCCACCTGAACCGGCATGCTGACTGCGGCAGCAGATAGGACAGCTCTCGAAGATATACTGCGCCTCTGGATCGTAGAAACGGGTCGTCGCCAACACAGTCAACTTGTATTCATTCCTCAATACAAATCGTTACTCGGGAGAAAGGCTGAGACGCAGACGCTACGAATTCGCAAGGATTAATCTACAAGATGTGCGAGTATAGCAAGCGCGGGAAGAGACCGCCTGATCCGCTCGCCTTCACGCCCTCTTCTAAACCTTCATTCGGGACGATGGCCCCTCTATTAGCCCGCGAGTGGGTCATTTCACGCCACGCCGTTCGTTGCAATTAGGCGGCAGGGCGTCGACCCACATGCATGTATACCGGCTCCTCAGCGGCTTCCTGTGGCTACTACACAACGACGAGTGACTAGCCAGGACAAGCCTCTTCTGGTCGAGAGGTCTGCCACGCACCAGGTCAATGGAATCGCGCTGCGGTCGCCGGAAGTGGCAATTGGAGAGCGCATGGTTAAGTCACTGGCGTTGTGCGGAACACCCCGTTCCAAGTAATGCTTTATTTCTATTTCGTTGTCTTTTGTTGATAATGACATAAAGATTGGGTTACGTTTATCGCGAATACGAAAAAATAACGTACTTTCGCTACCTTTTTTTTTTTTTTTAGATCCTTCATTAACTTTATTTGGTTTCGCCGAAATCATTTAAAGTTCAAGCGGGCTACCAGAAGATCGCTATGATGCTAAATAACATAGAATATATAATAATTTCGACACGTTGTCTTTTTTATATTCTGTTTCTGCCCCTTTCACTTTTCAACGTTTTCGGATCCCTTACGTCACCCTCAGGTTGTTGAACGTCTTATATTTGGTCGCTTGGACTGACGAACATGTACAACTCTAACCTTTTCCTCATATCCCAACTCGTGCTCTACTTGCGTGACAACTCGCTGTACCATCACAAAAAAAGGAAGACAATACATTGTCGCTCTAATTCCTGCAAGCTGTCAAATATATCCTAAATGGTGAAACTCAAGTCGTAAAATTACTTGTTGTTGGGTGCTTGGTGATAAACGTTATGAACCATGGTTAAAAGCGCTAAAATGACGAACACAAGAGAGAAGACAAACACGCGTTAGCGCCCGTGTTTGTCTTCTCTTTTGTGTTCGTCATTTTAGCGCTTTTAACCACGGTTCAAAACTCAACTAGGTTTGTTCTGTCACTTTTTTAACAATTTTTCTTCCTTTTTTTTCTTTTTTTCTCCCATATTGTTTTTGAGTGTTATCGATTTCCGGCGAAGATAATAACTTGGTGAAAACGTAATTCATAATGAGGGGCGGTTTTAGGAAGGGTCGGGGGAAGGGGGGGGGAGGGGAAGATAGGCTGTTTTTAGTTGGGTGCGAGTATTCGAAATTTCGAATGATAGTTTTGAATAATATACTATTCCATATTCGCTGCGAGATGTGCGATTTTCGTATTTTTCGAAGTGTTTTCATCGCGGCGGGTTATCCCCGTTGAGCACGCTTCCTTCCGAGCACGGGTGCACTGCAGAGAAGCAACACCCGCAAAGCGAGCTTGGCGGGTGTTGCTTCTCCGCAATACAACAGTGATCGGTAAGAAGCGCACTCAAAGGGGTAACCTCCCGCGATCAACACCAATATATAAAATATGAATATCGCAGTTGCTTGCTTGGGAGAAAAACACTCTCAAAACGGGATGGTTCCCGCGCGCACCTGATGCATTTAAGAAGAAACGAAAAACTTTGTGAATGTTAATATCTGGATTACAGCGAAATTTTCAAAATTAAACTGTGGCGATGTGCAAGAGCATATTTAGGCAGAGATGCCCTGACAACCTGCGTTCATCGTCCAAGATACTTTTCTTTTTAAGTTTGAGATTGAAGAAATAATCTTTGCATATTTCAAGATTTGTGAATCCCCTCAATTAAGCTGGGCATCTGTATAAGTGTAATTTTATGTGAAATCCGTGTTTTACTTGCCATCCCAAGCCATCGGACTTTTTGAGTCACAGTCCAGAAATATAGTTAGAATAAAATTAGCTAATAAATAAACAAGTGAAATCTTGGGAACAACATTCATGAGTTTAGCTGGGTTTTCGCTCCAGCATGGTCAAACTGTACTGAAAGACGGAGGAACTTTTCGATATACGATTCGGAAATATTCGGCCAAAACCACTATTCGGTTCGAACTCGCATCAAATTCAAAACCCACTATTCGGTTCAAACCTGCATCAAACGCAAAACCTCAGTCCCCGGACAACGCTTTGTTGTCTACATAAAAATGGCAAATAAATAAATCAGGGTAAAGCATTGCCCGCGACATCAGGTCTCTCTGCAGATCTCCTCCCCCCCCCCCCTTTTTTTTTTTTCCAAAAGCCATATCCAAAAATCCGACCCTGAAAACCGTGGCGAAACTTAAAAGCGAGACCTGAAAATTGTTTTACGACCGAGACATTACACGTCACCGCCGTAGCAGTAAGACTCTGTTGCGGATGTCACTTTCAGATTGGCTGGCTTCAGCGATCGTGTGACTACAGCAACCACCAGTGGCCTTTCGTCTCAAAGAAAATATTGTTCTAAGCGCAGAGGATCTGTGGTTGCCTTGGCGTCGAAAGCCGGGGTACGAGTTTCGGCAAATAAACGATCGCATCGAGATTTACTGACCCCAAAATGTATTCCAGTATGACGATTTTGTTACGCGTAAAAAAAGTTCTATACAAAAATATTTTCTAGCTCCGCGTCGGTTAGCAGTCACTCGTAACGAAAGAAAATAACGGAAAAAGTAGCGCGACTCTCTGAGTAAAGTAACGCCTTGCTTTTCGGCGTCAATAAAATATATAGCTATTTTTTTTTTCTTACAAATAACGAGTAACAGCAGTTATTTACTTTTTTGTGACGCCTACACATTTTCTTCCGCAGTAATCGTCTACGAGGATGGCGCGACCTCGCAAATCCGCGTTTCACTTTGTAACGTGTTTCCGAAGGAAACGTCGGCCGTCGCGTCCGCAATCTGACGGCGAGTCCCACTTTGGAAGACGCTCGGCGCAGCCACGTCGCCACGAGACACACATCCCGCAGCCATGAGCGCGTTTCAACAACCACGAGGATGTCTGACTCGGTGTCTGCCGTCGTTGTCTCGGCGGAGCTAACCCCTTCAACCCGCCCCCTCCCCCGCCCTCGCAACAAGTGAGACGGATGATGAAGCCATCCGAGGCCGACCGCCGCCGCAGAACTTCACCGCGCACACACAGCGGCGCAGACTAGAAGCTAGAAGCTCGTCTAGACCAATCCGCGGCTTTCCAAGAGCCACGTGACCCCCGCTTCAAGCTCGCGCGCGCGAGCAGATACTGCTGTCACGTGACGAACCTGGATCTCGGGTAACTGTATAGCGCGCCGCGACGCGCTGTGTAGGCAGCATCCACGGCACTGTCTCCGGTTCAGGGACGCGCGCGGCATCGTCGTCGAGGACGCGAGGCAAGTCGACTGCGTTCCGCGCTTCGTTTTTGCGTCGACCTGAGCGGGCGATTCCTCCTCTCGCCACGAGACGACGGAAGTGTGCTTGAATGGCAGAGTGTTTTCAGATGTCCGATCGGAATCACAAGGTTAAGGGACCACGTTATCTGGTACGAGCTGCGTGGTGGTCACGAAAGCGTTCATCGTCCGCGAGCGTCTCCGCATTTCGACCCGCTTTTTCGAAAACCACGGACGCGCACTTGCGAATCAGTGCGCGCGGGAGACGTCAGCCGTGAAATTGCGAACGCTCTCCGTGGTTCAAGTTGCATCCTCTGTACGAGATCGAGGCTCTCTAGACGACGGCCGTCGGAGACGCTGTTTGCCCGCTCGCCGTTTCTGCTGCTGCTTCCCCGCCGACGCGGCCGGACCACACACGGCGAAAAGCCGGTGGTGGTGGCCGCCGATGGAGTACGCCGCAGCTTCGCTTCTTTCGGGTATATTATCGTTGTTTTTTCCTTCCATCGGAGAGCCGCGTGGCGCGGCGAGGGATAAAGAAGACGACGCTCTCCGCTCGCTGTCGCTTGTGTGTCCGCCGGGCGACAGCCCCCTCTCTGGTACGCAGTCTAGCACCACGGGAACAGGCGCGTACACTGCGCGACAATGCTAAGCCGCGGTCATGCACAAAACACTGCTGCACACACGACGACGCAATTATATGCGGACTGTCTTCTTTTGTATGATGAGTGAGCGCTCTGAGCCCGGCTTTAGGCGAAAGAGAGATCGTCGCTTTTATCATATTTTCTTTCCTTCTTCTTATGTTTATAAGGCTGTCAGTGAAACTAATACCGTGAGTGTAAAGCGCTCACTTGGGCGCTAACCTAAGAGGTATAGTTCGGTACCTGCCAATAGCCTTTTAAAGTAAAGCGCGAAAAGGCGCCGAAGTCGCGTTCACGCTAACATTGTCGCGCAGTGTACTGTCGTGGTTATTGCGAGTTAAAATGCCACCCGCTAGACGCGCGACACTATCAGAGCCGCCTCCCTTCGTCTAATCGAACGGTAGTATCTACGCATGACACAGCCTAAACCTACCGCGAACTCTCTCGAAATAGTTTCTCCAGAGCCCCGACGTATGATCACGAAATACATATAGATACATATTCGAAATATTCGAGAGTGCCGATTGAAGTGCGTCATTCGTCTGAGCATTAAAGTGTATTATAGTGATCGTGTGTAGAGGGTTGTTGGCGACGGTGAATCGCATAATTCGAGCCTATGAGGAAGAAGATCGACCCGGGGATGCACCCCATAAAGGACGTTCTCGAGCTATACCAGGGGCGAGAAGAACCGCTAGCTCGTCGCGGCTGTATTTGTGAGCCCATTTTCTAATTGGAGTGGTAGCTTCGAGAAACCTCGACGATCGGGGCGATCCATCCGGACAGTCCTTCCGCAGTTGAGAACTGCCCTCTCGGTAGCTGACGACAAAGAAATGCAGAATAGTGCAACAAGTGCCGAAGGCCTCGGTGTGCATCGCAGTTTGTTGAGTCAGGCGGCTCCGGTATGTATAGTACCGCATACCACGTGGAGCGGCGTTTTAGCTTATATTTTCCGCGAAAGTACTCGTTGCTAAAAAGTGCACTGAAATACCGTTAGTCGAGTGTGTACGCCTAAAAGCAACGAGGTAGTTACTGCTTTATTGGGTACTTTTAGAAGGTCATTCGGACAGTTCCGATGACTATTTCTAATAGTTGCCGATGGCTTTGCGCATGCTCTGTATCGTTATCGGGTACCGGTATCGGAGGTTTCGGAACGATCTACTAAAACTCTTTATCGAGAAGCGAGCAAGAAATCATAAGTGACGTGTTTACAGGTTACGTAGATGCACGCCTGCTGTAGAAAGGGAGAGTGCTGCTACGGAGTCCAGACCAGATATACCTGTAAATGGCGAAGACGCCTGGCGTGCATGAAAATAGAAAAACTAACGTTCCTTGTAACGATTCGCTTACATAGGTTTAAAGCAATTTTCAGTATGTTGGTTTGTGAGGGAGCGCGGTATCAGGAGCCATGCCTACCGGTAGGCACATATAAAAGTCAAACACGGCTTTGCGCAACGATGGCATAAAGCTACGGTCACGCAGCTAATACGTTAAACGACAGTCTGCAAGCCCTGTTTGAATGGCGCTTTTTTTTTTTCGAAGCATATAAATATGTAGAAAAAGCATGCTCGGAATGTGCTCGAGGTATGTCCGTGGGTAATTCTTTCATCGTGTGTACACCAAACACCGTTTCTTTTGTACGACGTATGAGCTTCTCTGCCACCGTTCGTGAATTTCGGCTCTTTCCCTGGCACGAAGGTGTGTGTGAGGCGCCTTTGACCACCGAATCGCGAGGGTGCTTTTCCGAAAAACGCCGCTTCCCCCAAGTGCCAATTCGTCCCACAATTTCGCGAGTCCCACACACAAACACACGCCGGCAAACGAACTTAAGCCCGCGAGGGTCTACATCGCGCGCTCTTCGCGCACAAGCACGCACACATGCACGAGCAAAGAGGGCGACGCCCCGCCGCACGCGAAAAGACGCTCGAAAAGCGATCGATGCACGCACTCCTTTTTCTTTTTTTTCTTTTTTTTGCGAACTGTTAGGGAGGACACGCCGCATCCAAGATGGACTGAAATGACCGAGCATCGCAGTCCACCGCACACTTCGTCCGCACCTGATGCCACAGAGCTAAAGCTACGCCATTTGAACGACCAATCGAAACTCGGTCTCCCGTCACGTGACTGCCATCAGGGCCCGTCTAAACACGCGAGGAGATCCCGACCACGTGACGCGAGGTCGAGTCCCGATTGCACCACCCAAGACCGCGTATCTATAGCGTCTGCTCCGCTGTCGGCACAACGGGGTTTGAGCGGGGCAGAGGGCTGCGTGAGCGGTCGGGTGGCCTCGTCGGGTTGCCTGCCACCGCGCGAGCAAAGAGGCACGCGTCAGGCGCATCACGGCCGCCGGCTTCGTCGCTGCCATCGGCCGGGAAGCGACGGCATCCCGCTCCGCCGAGGTAATCGAAAATAGGTGCACGATCGGATGTTTTTTTAATTGCCTTCCGTCCTATCGAAACCGATTTGGTGTATCATTCGAGAGCAGACGATTTCGGGTATTTCTTCTTTCTTTTTTCTCTATACCTTTATTCGTGTGAGTATATGCGTAATATCAGAGCTAACGCTTTTCATCTTGATGTAAACCTTGAAGGCATGCAAGGAATTCAACATCAGAAGAGCGTCATGAACATAATAATGATGTTAGCTTTCGCCCACTTTGCCCTAAGGTTAATTTAATGGCAATCATTTGCACACCCCATTACACACCCTCCAAAAACATACACATACACATACACATACAAACATACTCACTCGTAAGAGTACTAAATATTTTATCCGGTAGATGGCCCAATATTACAATTATGCGAAAACAGGAGCTGGGCACGATACCAAAATGATGTCCAAAACTACCAAGCTCGCATCGCGTTTAGTGTAACATAAAAAAGAAAAGAAGGATGCTGGTTTTAATTATCGTGTTCTCTGTGTCAACAGCCTTTTAAGAAAAAACCGCATTGACGTTTTTTTATGCGCACGCGAGAGGTGATTAAGGCAAAGCGCAATTAAGGAATTATTATGGTCCTACTAAGGTGTGAGCCCCTCCGTCTTCTTTTATGCAGCATCACTCCCGACGGAGAGAATTGTTTAAGTTGAAAGACGGTCTGGGCTATATCAGATGCTTAGAAACCTACCAAGGCGCCTGTTCAAATGGCGCCAGAATGCTGAACGTATAATTCTGTATAGCATTTTTGTTTCTTCTGTTTGCGTAAGACAACGTGTTTGTTTTTTAATTTGAGCTGCCTTTACTTAAAGGTTTAATTACCGGCACTAATTAGCAATGTGATATAAGGTAAGCGATAGAGCGCACTTTTTTTTCGCGTAGCCGCTTGGAAGCTTTGTTGTTGGAACAATGTAACTATAGAAGAGACAAAATTTGAGACGATTCGTTCGTTCGTTTTTTAGTGCGTTATAATTACCAAATTTAAGGAAAGAATAGCGGTTGGTAGACTATAGAATATTGTCGAAACCATTGCTCCCTAGTCCTCTTGGAACGAAAGTGTAAAGTACTGCACAATTTTTGAAGTGCAATTCAAATCAAATTCGTGTTAAGGCTTTTTTTTTTGTAGTCCAGATTTGTTTAAAATTTGCATTTCGAGTGCTTTGTCTTCCTCGCCACTATCCCTCAACGACGCAAGGCGGTAGTTATCGAAGCCGCGTCAAAGAGGATTTGCAAAGCAGTGGTGCTATACCAAACGTCTCCGAGAGTCGGAATATTATTACACCAATTGACCTAATAAAAAATAAAATAGTTCGATGCCAAAAAAGATAACATACTTTCCCAAATACGTAATCTAATATATATATATATATATATATATATAGCGGTACTCTGCCGACAATCCACTGGCTCCACGAAACAAGTGCGCAAAGGTTGTAACATTTATTCCCAGAGAGTGATTGAGTTACAAATTACAGTTCCAGTTACTCGAGTCCGAACGTAATTATGTTAAAATACAGTTCAACTTTTACGAGCGTGCCTGTCACAGTTAGTTCGAGGTAGTGAAAACACAAATAGATTTGATGTCGGCACGAAATGAGGGAAGGCTGCGTCAAGGTGAATTTCTGCTCTAAGCAAAATTCCGAGAAGAACAATGCAATTGAACCAAATAACAAGCTGCTCCAAATGTGTTACCATTAGAACAGTCGCTTAAAGTTTATCGTAACTCGGGAAGTTCTCAGTTACCGAAACTGTAACCAAATTACAGCAACTTTAAGACTTTTATTGTTTGCTTTACAGCTTGGCAACGCGGTTTCATGCGGATTCGATCTCCACTGGCTCAGGCACTCAATGGATTGGATTATAAAAAAGACGAGCACCGTGAACCGAAGTCGAAGGGCCTAAGGACTGTTCCAACTGCCGTCGCCGTTGGAGATAGCGGCTGGAAGAGGGTTCTGAAAACCGAAACATGTCGGGTTCGAATGAGCCGGCCATTGGACACGTTGGAGTAGACAACGGGACCGTGAAACACACACTCGTGTACACTCGAGAACGCGCCCGTGCGTATATACTTTTCATCCCCAAGTATAAACGAAGAGAACCAATCGCTACGATCTTATAGGGAGGAGACCCCAAACTGATGAGCCATGGATGAGTATTGATCACACCCAAATCTTCCCGGATGCATGCACTAGGAACTCCAAACCTTGGCCTTCTCGTTCTGCGCTTCAACCAACAAGAAGGGCGAACGGTATCGTGCTCGAATGGGTCCTGTTCTGCGCGTGCTTTAAAGAGCGACAACCAGTTCGCGCTTTCCACTTTTCTCCCACTTCCTCCTCTCCCCCTTTCTACCCTGTCCACAGTTGCCTGTTTCCTCCTCCCCCATGGTGAGGAGGATCTTCTGCCTTGCAGAATCCCGAGTCTGGTCTTCGTCCTTTGAGCGGCATTCCCCACCGCTCATACATCATACAGAAGACACGGTATGCGGAGCGGAAATTTGTCTGCTTCTTTCGCCGGGGTTGTGGTGAAGTCAAAACGCCGAGCTCTGATTGGCTCTGAATGAAGGATAGTGGGTAGACCTCAAGGCGGCTTGCTTTGAGGTTTACCCACTATCCTTCCCATCGGAACCAATCAGGGCTCGGCGTTCTGACGTCACCACAACGCCTGCAAAAGAAGCAGACGAACATGCGCTCCGCATTCGCTACAAACACGAGTGTCTGTGGGCTCACCTAAGGCATGTTCGATGGAAGTTGGTTTCATATAGTTGTGTGCTCTGAACATGTCTTCAGACATATTTTTTGTGCGACTAATCTGACAGGATCCTCATACGTGGAAGAAGCATGCCTCAAACAGTGCCTGCAGACTGGATTGATGCATGGATGGATTAATGTTAATGGCTATACCTTTGGTAATGGGCGGTAGCTTGCGCCACCCAGTCTAAGTCTAAAAAGACAAACATATGCTTCCTCCCGCCCTTCTAAGCCAATTTTCTGCCCCTAACTATCGTTAGGCAGTGCGGGATATCACCAGGATGAACTTCAAGGGATCGGACAAAGACAAATATATTGTATGGTGTATTAGCAGTGTGCTTGCTGCTTTAGGGAGCTGAAGCTCTCAACCTTCGTTGCCAGTTGATTGTAGCGCCACCCTCTTTGCACGCTGCTTTCTCTAAATAGTTGTGACACGACCTGCAAAACGCAGCTATATGCTGCGAGCAATATAGCCTTTTTTTCTTTTTCGAAAGTGCGCGCCATCAAGTGGCTGCTGCGCCAGTTATTCGAGTTGGCCATTGTTAGATAAGCTACTCTGTCAATGTATTGCAACACGGGCTGTGTGAGCTTTCGGTGTGAACTCGACTCATCTGGTATCGAGCACGAGTGATACTGCGTCAGCTTTCGGACAGGTCTCGGATCCAAACGCACGCTTCCTGTCCAAAAACTGGTGACCACCAATGTTGCTTGATGGGGTTTTGAAAAGTGTCTATCGCTGTCGGAAATTGGGAAAACCATTGGTGGAAGGGGGTTTAGGGGGTGAGGGGACTATTAATTTTGGATGTTGGTTAGAAAATTGAGGTTCCACGAGCATTAATCATGACAAAAGCGTACGATCTCTACGCAGAGGCCTAGAGTAATATCCGCGTACATCTACCTGAACTCCCAACGAACACGTGTCAATGCGAGTTTGCCTCCTTCTTCTAATGTACCCATACCTAAACATGGTCGTAATAAGTGCGAGCATTATACGCGACAGAAAATCATTCGACGCACAATTGTTTCAACGATTTCGTTTTCAGCGTCAATAGAGAGGAGAAACCTTTTCATAGTTTCGTAAGGAACATCGTATTCTTTTTTTACTATCGCACGGGCCTTCTCATATGAGCTGTGGGCATTGCGCACGCGCAGAACTCATTTTTGCAAGAGCATAAGCGTCTGGCATAACGTCACAAACGCGAGTTCATGAAAATTGGAAAAAATAAAAGTGTGGGTACGCGAGATCCAAAAGGTGTCAAATAGTTCACGCGCTCACGATACACGGAGGGGGAAAACACGGGACGCTTCGGCACAGACACTCCTCTCAAAGTCACTAAAGTCTCGTCCCACCGTCTTGACAAGACATATACGATTCTCATCAGAGCATTCAGAGGCCCTGTACACAGCGCTCAAACCGTTCTGCAGGCCTCTCCTAGAGCCGCGAAGTAAAGAATGCGCTTCAGATGGAGTGGTGTTACGTCGGTAATCTTAGCGCTGAAAAGACGCTACTTATCCGAAACTTTATCTGAGAATCTTGTAGGAAGCTATCTTCGTCCTTCAAGAGCGTTAAATTAGTCCGCGACACTGCAAAAACGATGTCGCCCTAGCTTCCAGCCGCCGCAAGGAAAACTCAGGAATTCACATTTTTTAGACCTAATGATTGCCCACCGCACACACTCCGCAGACAAAGGACCAAAATGGCGGCGCCTGCAAGAAAATCGAGGAGTGGCGTGCCGACACCCTAAAGCCGGGGTCACGCTGCTCGTATTATACGAAAGGCAGTCTGCTAATTCTAGTCACCCGAAATATCCGTGGCTCGGATGCCGCGTGCCAAGTTTTCTCCTCGAACTCATTGCCAAGTGGCATTTGTATTGTGTATAAACACAAATTTTCTTTACAAACGTCAACAGGCGGTACTCCAGTCTTCGACGTCCCCGTGAACTTCCGGTTCTTAATACTAATGGACAGGCTTTGTTCAATCCTTTTATGAACCGGACTGTCGCTAATATTTCAAAGACTGTAGATCCGCCTGGCGGCGTTTGCAAAAAAAAAAAAAAAAAAAGGTCTATAAACAGCGTGGCTTAAAGCCGCATTCAGACTGCTCGTACTTCATGGACGATGACATCTGCGCCTCACGCACGTTGGAAGCTTCATGCTTCGAAGCTGTCTGCAGACAGTGTTTGTATGCCCAATGTGACCGTCGAACAAACACGCCCCAGACACTGCGTGCAGACCGTCTCTTGTAGCAGTGCGGCATGAGCGTAACTTGTTTAGCGGCTCTAATCTCTCCCGGACACTGATCATTTCCACGGCAACGAGCCATCGAACCGAGATAGGTTTAAACCGCGCGGGAAAGTATCGCGATACACGCGGACAACCGCGAGACAATTAGGCGGCTTTGCTGCGGCGAAGCCACCACCACGGGGCACCGGCCGACGCGGCCGAAAGTCATCCGACTCGAGCCTCGGGGTTCCCCGAGCGAACCCAAGAGCTCCGGATCCAGAGCCCCGAGCGCGCCCGCGAGCAACAACTCGCAGTGAGCGGAGAAAGCCGGTCCCCGCGAGCCGCCGGCTTGGGCCCCGATAAGGCGGCGCCGGCGCTGGCCGAAATTAATGGCGCGTAGCGCGGCGGCCGGTATCACCGCAGCCAGGCGCGATTTTGTGTCAGAGCCCCGTGATGTATGAGGCCCGCCGCCCGAACCCCGCGGTCCAGAAGCGCGATCCGACGCCCGGGCTCGGCGGCGGCGGCCTTATTATCGCGATTCGTGTGAGCGGCCACCGGCCCGAGGGCCGGTGTACGGGGCGAGACGAGAAGGCTTTTTCAATTGCGGGCTCGTCTGCCCCGTCTTGGTCACCAGACTGGAGGGAAGCTCTTCTTGGTGGCCGTGGGATCGCTGTCTTTCTCTGGACTTGAGATATGTGGAGTTGGGACGAATCGGTATTTTGGGCGTAAGCACTTGTGTGAGATACAGCAGCCTTAGTGGGTTTCATTTAGGGTACTATATAAGAACTACGTTGTTGTTGTGTTTTTTTTTTTTCGTCTTGGGAATCGCATGCATTTTAATTTAGCTGAACCGATTGCCCACGGATCTTGTTTTGTGCATTTATCCATTTCTTGATTTCACTAGCTAGTGCAATCTGAGACTGAAGTTTTCGCTTCGACGAGTAAACATTAAATTGGATGGAACCGAAAAAAAAACGTAACTATTTTTGGAAAAAAAAAGTTCAAAATTATGCGGTCAATGATCTTGAGAGTCATGATAGCATTATCTCAAAGAATTAACCTTTAAAGAATTCGAGGCTCTCTCCCTCCCTCTCTCCCCCCTCCCTCCCTCTCATTCTATATTTCTCTAGTTTACTGTCTTTTTCTCTCTTTCTCTCTCTATCTCACTTTCTCTCTTTTATTTACTTTGTTTTTTCTACCCAGAAGAACGCAGTCAACTATCTTCTTTTCGATGAATGAGAGCTAAGGATTCTCATGATCCCTTCAAGGTACGCTGCTGTATGAATCTCCCCGTGGAGGGACCTATTGTACCGAGGCCTCCATACCTGCTTGACAACCCGTGTGTAAGTGCGAAGTTCTCACCAAAATACCGCCAGATCGTTCAGTCGCAAACTTGTCAAAAAAATGCTCAGTGCTCTGTAATTGTTTCACCTAGCAGAAGGCTGTGACACGGTGTTCGAACAGCAACGGGACCAAAATGGAACCACAGTATCCCTGCAAAGTTCTGCAGCGAGAGCTTCTTCTCCACGTGCTGCAGGCTCCGGTGCGCAAACAAACTTATCATCGGCCATAACCCCCCCCCCCCCTCCTTCCCCGCTTTCTTCCAAATTGCCTCGTTCATACACATATAAACTTGTCTAGTATTCGCCCTTTCTTCGTTTGGTAACAAACTCGGAGGCGTAATTGGTCGGATAACCCTGGCACACTAACGGGAAGGCCGCACCAACGAAGCAAGAATAAGCAGATGCTCAAATCAGGTCCACAGAGAGATCCCCATTTGCGGGCTCATGAACCCCAACGACCAGTCCATCCATCCATTGCGCACCGCTCTCTCTCTTTCTCGGCCCAACTTGGAGGACGCAAAAGCCGACTGCAGGACAGACGCAAAGAGGACGCCGCCGCGAACCTCGCCCCTGACAGGCTCTCGGGAGGGGAAGTATTAATTTTCCACGTCCGCGCCAGGTCGTCCCCCACCACCTCCAGATTCCGAGACGAGGTGGAGAGATCGGGCGCTCAGTTCGGGCGGTCGGCGGTACCAAGCGGGACACAGGTTCCAATGCGCGGACTGCTCCAGGCAGCCAAAGAAGTCAGGGTATGCTTCACCACGGTCCCCGCGCCGGCACGATACCGAACGAAATGCGTTTGGAGCGAGGGAGCAAAACCCCCTGCGCTGGCTTGGCCCTGATAAGAATTCGCCGTGACTCGATCCTCGTGGGGCTGACGAGCCTCCAAATAGTTCGAGCTTCCATTTATTTTAATTTTGTGATTCTTAATCTGTTCCGTGGAATCAAAGTGTGAGGGCGAGTTGATTCACCCTCGAGAAGTGCACAACAGCGCGCAAGGAACCAAGGCAGAGAATAAAGAGGTGAACAGGACAACCGCTGAATATCAGCTGTTTTGTGGGTCGCGGTAATCTTCAGAGTCAGGTTCCAGGCGTTATGACAACGCTGTGCTATATAGGTTATACAGTGGCGCGTCTATCTTGGTATTCGTGAACGAAACGTTAGTTGAGTTTTATTTTACATAGAGCCAACACTCTAAAACAATCTGGTCATAAAAGAACTCTTAGGGGTTCTTCGACGTCCATATTTTGCAGCCTAAAAAGTTCTTCTAAACACCCGCTAAAAGGGTTCGTCGTAAAAAACCTATAAGGGGTTCATTTAAGCTTCTTTTTTGATGCGAAAGAGTTCTTCTTAATCCAGTTGTCTTTCTGGTGCGCCAGGGGGCGATAGTGCTTGAAGCGAAACCGTTCTTCACAAGGAGAAACAGTTCTTGGGGCGTCAAAGAACCTTTCAAGAACGGATTTTTTTTAGAGTGTATACATCTGGAATTAATCGGACAGATTGCATGTTGCAGTGTGTATACTAGTCTGCTACAAAACAGGAACTTGCAAAGAGGCTTAGCCTCCAAATTGTAAGAGTGAAATAGTGTCCCTACGGCACTCAACACGAGAACGCGCCATTTTTCTGACGTCACCGAAAGAAAGAAGCTTTGGTCACCGCCCTTCTTTTTCAAAATTAGAACCCGCAAGAAAACAAGGCTTCGCCCAGTGATCACTGCGCATCAGTGCGTTAGATATTGCGCGGATCGTTTTGTTTTTGCGAGCGAAGCCTCTTCTGCCGTCCCGTTGCAACAAACTAAAGAGTGTCTCTATTGGTCCGTCATTTTGTTGTTGTGAGCTATCTGGCACGTAGAGCATCTTCGGGGTTAATTTTTTCGTTTCAATTATGAGATCCGCATAGGTCTTATCGGGCTCTCATTGAACAAACAAATTGCTAATTGACATCATGTAAAACATCCTGTACATTGTACATTGTCCAACACTTGTGAACGCCCGACTTTGGTTGCCCTACATGGCACTCCAGAATCGAGACATAAATACAGCGCGAGTTGAAGGTAAGATCAAGTGCGGTATTATACAAACGTTCGTCGAGAGAAAAAAAAGAAGAAATAAAATCTAAATTCCATTCTCGTCACTGGGAGAGGGGTTACTAATATACGTAATTCAATCGTCTTCGCTCAATGTAACGAAGTCGTTACAGAGGAGGTACGTAGACGTCTTGGACAGCACGAGCCATCTGCGGTGCCGCTGGGCGCGCGCCGCGTCGGAGGCGACGGAGGCGTCGACGCGAACGCGAAAAGTGAGACCGTCGCGCCGTCATTCCCCGGGCCGTATATAATTGCGGACTTTGGAAGAGGAGAGCCGGTCGAGTCCCGCGCTTGGTTCCTCGCTGGCTGGCTGGTGCCACTTGAAGCCACGATTAATTATTCGGAGGCCACGCCGCGTACGTGCAGTGCCAGTAGAGAGAGAGGGGGGAGCGAAGGAGTTCCAGCCCGAGCCCGAGCGGCGGCCGGCGCCAAACATTCCGCATGCTTCATTCATTCCGGAGGAAACCCGCGGATAATTATCGCGCGCAACATTCCAAAAACAGGCTCATTTGTTATCCATCAAGGAGGAGCGCCGGACAATGGAAAGAGGGGCGCCCCGAAACTATGCCGAGTAATTAAACGTGCGGCCTTCCCCAATGTGTCACCGCGGGGGAGAGGGAGGCCGAGAGGGACAAAGCGGGCCCGGCACGCGAGACAATATCACTGCGAGCTGGGCCGCTCCGAACCTTGCCACCGCCATGCACCGAGCACACTCCTCACTCCCGCTGGCCACGAATATGCGGGATACCAGGTGGTCAACTCACAGTGCTAAGGCCTTAGACAGTCCGTAGACACTGGCGTGTTTCCTTCTCGTGTGGCGCTCCCGTCACAGTGGTCATGCGAAAACCGTCAGTAGACATGTTGGAAGCGTGCATATGTAGGGTAAAATACATTAACATGCCGGAGGCGTGTCATCATGATTGTTTCGGACGTTACTGAGAAAAAGTAACGAAATGCGTTAATCGTGACTTACAAATACAAGGAACGCGTCGTTACCCGCCTAAGTTTCATAAAAAATAAAAGGAACGCGTCTTCGTTATGGCGAACGCTAAAAGGTAACGCCCGTTACTTTTGCGTTGCTTTTTTTATTTATGAATTAAACTTCTTTTTTCTGTTCTGGCGTTACAGGTCTGCATCAGTGCCATATTTTAAGAAAGTGGGAGCGCTTCCGTGGGGAGAAGAGAGGCAAAGTTTTGGAAGTATGTGGGCACGACTGCAAGAATTCATAGAACTTGGTCATTGCCGCACATGGGCAATGACATTTCTTACTCAACTCGAAGCTGAACTGGGCTATTGCAAAGAAGAGCACTATGTCCGCGCTAATTATTGCTAGATAACTTCAAAAAGACTATCTTAAAAAATGAGTGTAATGGAAGCAACTGACAAGCTGCTTCGTCAAATGGATGAGAGTTAGTAAATTTCCATCGTAACCAATTAGGAAGTGTTTATTTACGGAAACTAAATCCGAATGAACTAATTTACGCACGTTTAATTAATTATCTTACACTTCGTGTAACGCCTCAATAAACTCCCCGTTAATGTGGCTGGTAGTGGCGGCATATTAAAAATACAATTTCGTTTTCCGACAAAAAATATTTTTTTTACGGTTGTAGTTGCGAAACGGGGTTGTAATATTTAATCACAAAGTAAAGTCAAACGAATATATAGGTCAGATTTTTTTACTTCTGTCAATAATAATGCAAAAAAAACAAGACTGTCATAGCTCAAATTCAAACTAAACATTAAAAGAAAAAAGAACGCTTTTGGTTGAACTATTTCCGAGTGAAATTGATTTAAGGTGCTCGCTCTTTCTCACTTTGCGCACGTTTTGGTACCGCCTTTTTATTTTTTTATTTCGCCGAATAAAATACAAACAAGAAAAAAAAAGTATCGATCGTGTTCTCTTCTTTCCTTCGCCACCTCGAATTTCGCGTTGTCCAAGAATCCCAAAAGTTCCGAGCCTCGCGAACCTCTTCCGCGACTTCTCCCGAAGTGTCGTAATTGTACATCCAAACTCCTCCTACATCCAAGCAAGAAAGCAAGAACCAAAAAAGAAAAACGAAAATCTACCAAGCTCTCAACTGCACGCACTCGCGTATAGACTCGCAAATTACCAAATCGTGTCGGAGAGTCAAAAAAGTTTCCCTTTGTCCCGCTTCGTTTCGAGTGTCGCAGTGGGAGAGGGTGAAAGAATTCCGGATGCCTATAGTCGCCTCGGCCCCTTAAACCCCGCTCTTTCTTTACACGCGGGCCCCGAAAGTAATTAATCTCGCGATGATACAACGACAAAGGAAGAAAAAAAAATTACGGCGTTCTCTTACGCCTGGCGAGAATTTGAGGAATGTTCTTGGCAGTGCAGTCCGGGGAACCGTCTTCGAGAGCCGAGCGCGCTTATTTCCCGAGAAAGCGGACGCCGACCGCTGGCCGGGGCCTGACAGGGCACTCGGGCGTCGGGTCTGACAGGCCACCCAGGTCTGACAGGGCATCCCAGCAAAGCCAAACGCGCATGCGCACAAGGCGCGAGTAAATAGAGCGGAGTGCGAGCGATGCACGGAATGCTGATTGTTTCTGCCGTAATTCGCGGGCGACGCGAGCGCTTCCGATGAGGAATCTGTCTTCCGATGGTGTGCCGCCGGCGAGAGCGAGCCGATGCGGCACAAAACGGGAGCAGCGAAAGAATAGTAAGATGCTAGCAACGAAGGTGTGGTCGAATCTGAGAAGCGCGTGCGTGCGGATTGCGTGTGAAACGGGCACTGCGAGAGAAGGCGGTTATATTGCTTGCGGCTTTTGAGGGGGCGGCTGCCTTCGAGTTCGCCGCAATGTATAAGTGCCTTCCGGAAGTGGCTAATTATTTGCCCATAGTTCTTTACACTCGCTTTACGCGGAGATCGCATTGCGCCGAACGGATATGTGGTGGAGACGGGCTTTTTTTTGTGTGTGCTTGATGAAGTCTCAAACACAGGCGCAAAAGACCGAGCAAATATCGGACAAAAAATTGGGATACGAAGATAATTGTTCCCTGCTATTAGAAAGTAAAACGATGGCATTACTGCACGGACGTCGCAAATTTAGTTCTGTTACAGGCTGATTTTAGAATGTTGCACTGTAAAAATCAGTACTTGGTTAATTATTTTTAGAATGTTGAGCTTTTTTTCTTTTTTTAAGTTCCAGTTGTTTGCATTTTTTTTTTTGCACACATCTGTTCCGGTCTTTATTAGGGATACGCCCGGAATGTCATTTTAACTCTGAGGAATTTGATAAACCTCTTCAACCCTTTTGCTAACGCGCTTTTTTTTTTTAATCTGGTGGCAAATTAAAGCGCTCGAATAAGTGCAACGAAAGTACCAGAACTGGAAAACAATATTCCTTGCACGGATTGTCGGCCTCTTAACCTAGTTTTTTCTGGGTCAGCATATTGCTTCTAGATCAAAACAGCAAGATAATAAAAGAGAAACTTGTACAATCTGAAGAACTACTCGCACCGAAGAGAAATATTCACGAACCACGAACAGAACATCTGTAGGCCATTGGACGTTGGCACACGGAAACACAGCGAGGTGCATGCAGTTCATATAATGTAAACCGTTCGACAAGATTTTTACGAAGCAACAACTTAAAAGGCAGCGTCAGCCACTATCCAACGCCAGTGAAACGGAGTAATTGACTGCTTTTTGCGCTATTAACTGTTCTTACATAACGGATGCCTACTGTATCATAAGATGATTGGATCCCCAACACATCTCTTTCGTAATGTGCCTGCAAATACAGGAAAGACAGCAGCCGGGCATACGAAATAAAACCAAGGCGTTCTTTCGAAAACCTCCTTCGTTCAGCTAAACGTCACTGCTCCCCGCCACATCCACAAAGCTACGGCGTGCTCACATAGGTTAGAGTCAGCCACAAATTCTCGTTTCCGACTTGGGCGGGCCGGCCACTCTCACTCTATACTCCGAGCATCCGCGGGAGAGTGCAAAGAAGGGTAGTTGGAAGAAGAAAGCAAGCCCTCCCCAACAGTCACCACAAGTGGGCCTGTCGCCTTTATTTTTTGCGTACCTATTTCTTTTTTTATGTTTTGTGCCTTGACGTAGTCACTAGAACTCGCCCCCAAGAGCAACAACAAACTCGTCACCAGACCCACACCTCTTCAAGGAGGCCCTCGGTATATAGTGGGAGTGTTCGTGCCTGTGTGTTCTCGGGTCTGTTTGCAGTGCAAACATCTTTGGCACGCCCTGAAGCCAGTCGAGAAAACGCGCTCGAGGACAAACAAGGCCTAACTCACCCCCTCTCCTTCTCTCTTTCTCTCTTTTTTCTTTCTCTCTAACCGTTGGTATATAGTATATATAGCCGACAGAAGGAGCAAATGGCTCGTATGTGTCTATAGCTTTCGTTAATAAGTGTATATACACAGACGCGGGGTCGTGCGGTGGAACGCCTGCCAACTCAATAACTCAATCGTGTGTGTGTGTGTGGGGGGGGGGGCGAGTTTAAGGAGTCCTTGTCACCGGAAAACCGCAAGCACGCCTGTAAGGACCAACAGCTGTTCTGCGAGCCACTTCTCGGGAGTGAGAAGTTACTCGTGGGCGGTCGAGGAATGCCCGATGAACGAGACAACCAAAAGCCGTACGTCGCGTTTTGCTTTTTATTATTATTATTATTATTATTGGCGAACTGGTACTCGAGAGGCACGCATTCTATTCATCTTCAGAGTGGTGGATGACGCTTTACCAAAGGGTTTCTGACGAAGCTTCTGAAGACGCTAAAAGACTTCGAAAAAAACTTTGTCCGCCACCGTCTGATGCTTCTAGATAGTTCATCGCTGCAAGCTTCAATTGATACGGTGCAGTGCGAATGATGCCACGTGGACAGAATTCAATCAATCTCTTTGCACGGAGTCGCGCATTCGCTATCAAAAGGTGCCGATTGAAGCATCTCGTTTCCAAGGTGCGAGTTTCTTTTCGAGGTTGCACCTAACGTGTCCACAGCTTAAGCGCCTTAGCGAACTGCGTCGGTGTGTGTTCCTGAAGCCGCGGGCACGCTGCTCATACATTATACAAAAGACGCGAGGGTTCGCTGCAGATATCACCGACACGTGTACAGACCTCGAGCTTTTTCGTAGCATGTTAGCTTCATGCATATAAGTATACGCCGAAGATGTCCGCAGAGAGTTTTGTACAACCAGTGTTAAAGGACCTTCGAAGAGGAAGAAACACGCATCAGACGGTGTCTGCAGAGTGTCTTTTGTATGATGTATCAGCGGCGTGACCGCGGCTTAAACGCTCCCACCGCTTCAGTGTACTCGATTGTACAGCCCAATCCTGAAACGGCTATCGTTAAAACTTCGAAGAGAAAAAAATGCAAAAAAACACAACACAAGGGCCGCGCACGCTTTCGGGAAATTACGGCGTCACTTCCATGTCCGCACTTGCCGGGCCAGTCAGGCCACCTCCACTGACCGGCCCATTACCGGCGAACACGGGCCCGGGGCCCTCACGTTCCGGCAGTATCCCCGACGACACCGCGAGCCGCGACGCCGGACACGGGGCGCCGGACACGGAAAGAAGCACCGAGCGCTCAGCCGAGCAATCACCGGTGCTGCACCTCCTTCACGTGCGCCCGCTAATTAGGGCTTCCCACCGGAGAGAGGGAGAGAGAGACAAAAGAGCCGCGCGAGGACGGCGCTCCATACTCCGCTTCGCCTTACCAGATGGACCGCAGGGGACGCTACCAGCCATCGCAGCCAATCAAAGGACGCGTGAGTGTCACGTGATCTTCTGGGGTGGCCCGGGGAGCGTGATATTTAACGAGACTCGTTAACGATAAAACAGTGATGGCGCATTCGAGCTGGTGTAGATTTACCATATCCTTAAACCACCTGGGACTGGGTAGTTCAACAGCTGAGTTTGAGACCTTGCCTTCTGCCATTCTTTTCCTTTCTCTCGAAGAGTGGTATATCTATAATCCTCGAGCGACGGACGAGGTATTTGTTTGACAACAAAGATTTACTCTCTTTTTCTTAATCTTCCACTTCGAATTATTCTTGTTCTCACCCTAGTCTAAGGTGGTTTACGAAAATTAAAGACATATTTTGGGGTGCATGATGCTGAGGAAACTCGTACTTGCAAGCAGAAACAGGAACGAAGAGGGGGACATGTAGACAAGCGCTTCTTGGGATGTCCGTTCACCCTTCGTGTTCATCTCGGTTTACGTGTACAAGTTTGTTTCCTCGGCCTCGCATGATACGTTCCCAACGCTCCATTGGCTGGAATAGCTCGTAGCGTCCGCTGCCGTCCACCGTAATGTGAGCCGAAGTGTATACGAGCGCTGCGCTTGTACGGGACCCGCATGTGTTATGAGTGCAGGTTGCCATGGCGAGGGCGATGCTCGGGTTTTTCTCTCCCTTCTTCAACAGCCCGCGGGGCGTGGGCAGAGTGATCAATTAGGGACGGACACGTCCGACGTCGTGATGGCTGCATGCGCGGGGCCGGACCCGGTGACGGCCCGCCGACGTGCTGCCGGGCCAGCGGGTCGGAGCTCGTCCGCGCTGCTCTCAAGCTAATCGAGTCAAAGTGAACGAAGCTCGCCAGAGCTCTCTCCGCGGGTTAGAACAACGGTGCGAGGGAGTTGGTGTGGGACGCTTTTGTCGTCGCCCCTCGGCTTCGGGATTTGCGCCCCTTGTCGAGGTCACAGGTACACGCCACCCGAACTCGTGTTCTTGGGCGGTGGCGCTGGGCGTTGTGCAGAGCAAGCGTGGTGCCCGCGGCTCCCGGGGTGAAAACCACATTATATTAGTAACCTTTTCAATATTTTTGTACTCTTAGCTCGTTGCGCTTTTATCTGTATTAATGTTGTTTTTTTTGTAAAACATTTATTTGTTTAAGATATTTTCGCCACTAATTTGTAACTGATTTGATAATGATGTTACTTGTTTCTTGTGTGTGTGAGTGCACAGTCAATCAGAATTCTTGCAACATCAAATAATGACGTCTGTCTTTTCAACCCGGCATTGATTGTCGCACTTAATGTAGGGGCGAATTTTTTTCACGTGGAACGTTTTTTCCTTGTCAGGAGGTCTAGAAATTCGTGAAGCTGAAAAGTGAAGCCGCCGATTAACTCGACGCTGATTGGCTGGATCAGGTTTTAAAGGAGCGCCATGTGTTTAAAACCCGGGTTAACGGCATATATATCTATACTCCACCCGGAATTGCTGTCGAATGTACATGCCACGCGTAAAGCCAGTCACTAAACTGACTGATCAAGAGCGCCTGACGTCGATCCCAGAGGAATAGGACTCAAACCACAAGTTTGAAGCGCGACAGAATTGCCCAGCGATTTGCTATGCATTTGGTTCTTTTCATTTTCGCCCATCGTAGTTCGCCGTATGTAACAAATAAATAAAATGCACTTGCAAAATCTGAAAATAATGCACGGTGACGTGAGCAAAAGACATTATCGGACTGAGGAGACATGCACTTGCGTTGTAATGCTCACTTCCTTGTAGCTCTTTGTGGTTAGAGAAGGGCATGTTTCACTGCGTTGGCCGTTTCGCTGTATTAGCCTTTCCGACACGTTGGAGTGTTTTCGAGTTTTGTGTGCATTGAGATGTTTCGCAAACAATAAAAAGTAATATGTGCGATGTAGGACAGAGATGATTAGCATGAGCATCTCCCTTTTCCGTTAGCCAAAAAAGATGATGATATTTTTGCGCCTTCACTCCCATTCACCTTCCTCACACTTCTATGTGTAAAACTGAGGCTGAAAAATGCGTGTTGTCACCCTACGAGACTTTCTCTTCGACAACTAACAACAATTGTTCTGTTTTAATAATTTGACAAGGCTTGACTTGGTGCGTTAGGTGTGCATAGAAAGTTAGGTGCAGCCTCATATTTCCATGGAATCGTTACACAATCGCCATACATCTCAGCTTACTTTATTACGCCCCAATGGCTTCCAGCGTTTCACTCGTATATCACAGTCAAAAGCAGGCCACGGGTGGAGCACTACGTCAACGTGTAGAAAAAAGGCTAATCTTTCGGCCTGCAGAAAGCTTCTCGTGACAACTCTCGTATACACAAGACCGATTAGAAGCTTTCTGGAGCAAAATTAAGCGACCGTAATTGTTATAAAATTATGCGCTACTTGAATTAACAGCTGCCTGAAGAAAATAAAAACACGCAAGAAGTGAAAAGTGCTTTTATACTTTACCCTAAGTGCCGGAAGTGTCGTCCGGTGGCAATTTTACGGCGTAGCCGGGACCGCGAACTAAAGGACGACCTATACCAAATGATCGAGAATGAAGCCAAAAACTCAACGCCATAAAAATGCATCCGATGAAGATGGATGAGAAAATTAACAAAAAGATGAACGAAACAAACGAGAATCGGCGGTCTTGTTAAAAGACTTCCAAACGACGCGGCATGAACCAAAAACAGCAACGGTGCAGCACACCCTGTCCGGAAAACGTGCAGCGGGAATCATCCGACGGAGGAGCGGCTATTGCGCACGCGAACCAGGTTCGCCCTAACGGGGCGATTACGCTCTCTCGCCGCCGCTCACGAGCGTCTTGTAACGCAACGGTCGATGCTTTACCAAGATCCCGTTGGATCCGCGCAAGGCAGCGAGGGCGGAAAAAGGCGGTCATGGCATACCCTTGGTAAAAGGAATTAGGGCTTGGGGTGTCGCACGTAGCATGCGCAGTAGGACCCACCCCAATCTGCTTGATGACTCAAAGCATTCCTATTCGAAAACCCTCTATTGTGTTGTGTGTATGTTTAGACAGCGCGAGGTTAGTCAGTCCCAGTGGGCGTCGGGGCTGGCTTGCTAGAAACAGAGTCTTATAATATAATAATAATAATAATAATAATAATTTTTTTTTTTCTGTGCCCACAAACAATTTTTTAGTCTTCACAGTGGCACACGCAAATCTTGTAAGAACAGTCCTAGATTGCTGAAACACAACACGACACAAATCTCCTTGCCATATTTAGACGATAGACAGCCATTCGCGAACAAGCAAGGTAAAATTCCTAAGGCGCATAAAAATATCCGGATGATGTTTCTTATGAATGCCAACTGAATCCGCTGCAAAGGGGATACCAGGGGACCTGCAGGATGGATAAAACGTTGATCAATTTCGACTGACCCTTGACAGAACAGGAAATTCTCTGGATCGTAAAAGGTCCATCTAAATATGACTATTGACTACTTTGTGAATAAAGATAAAATTTCTAAACTTCCCCCTCACGGTAAGCTTATGTAACGCGAATCGTCTCAGTAACGTTTCATAATTATAAAATCACCCTCCTCCAATATAGCGGTCATATACTATTCGTATCATTTGTTTCTGTACGTTTTCGATTGCAGTTGTCTGTGATCAAGATAAGGAACTCCAGAAGACCGAGCCGAATTCTAACCACAATCTAACTAGTGACTTAAATAATTTCAACAAATAAAAGGGAGATTAAAATTGACAACATAATCCAGAAATTACGCCTAGCACTCTAAATGCAGCATTAACGGTTATGGACACACGTGCTCAATGAAAAGCAGCACACTATCAATATGAACACCACGAACCCTGATAACAGATGCCCCGAGGATCGAGGCGCCTTCAAGGTTGTAGGAAAATCATATGATTTCAGGCTTTCTAGACAGCCTAATATGTTTAGATCTTAGCTAAGGCTGTGCGAAAGAATGCACTGCCAGAGATAAGGCACGAACGGAACGGCACGTGAAGTCGAGTCTCAAAGGCTCACACGTCCAAGGCAAGCTATCATCTTTCACACAGCCCCAGCTGAGATGATGATTATAACAAGCCGGCCCGGGTGTTTACGCTGCAGCTAAGAAATTCGGCCAGTGCGGCACAGTCTCTAGCAATGGGCCTTTAACGTGTATCACGATAGGTATCACACGACCGCACGCCGGTACGACTCTTATCCAAATCAAAACGGGGAGGGATGGGAATTGAACCCATGGATCCCTATGTTCTGCAATGCGAACTTTCGCTCCAAGTGCTCCGAGCTGCAGCGCGTTAACCAAAGCCGCGACAGGTCCACCTATCCTTGGTCTTGGGATGACTGTGGTCGATTTATGGCACTGCGCTTCTTTCCCTTCATTTCTCCGAGCACGTGAGAAAGTCCGAATTTCCCAGGTGTGTTCTGTAACACGATACCTTCGCAATACCAATGACTGCAGCTTGTCTAATCTGAGCTTATATATAAATGTATTTGCCACTGTTTGAGCTCATTAGAAGAATCACAATAATTGATGTTTTGAGGGCATCGTGGTGTGGTACACTCTACGAACAAAAGCACACGTCTAACTTGGCTGACAACATCAAACGGGTCATTTTAAAACGCGGTACTTCTTTTTATTATTTTTTCTTAGAAACAAAACAATGTCTTCCTGCTCGAGCTCTTGAAGCCTTGGCACATTTTTAATCATACGCTGTTCTCTTCATTTTCTTTTTTGTTCTGTAAACGCAGGTTATGTAGGCGTAAAGTGTTCCGAAGAATGACAGCATCCTAGGAAGATCATTGGGTAGCGCAATGGGCCTCCCCCTACACAACGCAACGCGATGTAGGCGGGACAATGGTGCACCTCCGGAACATCGATGTTGCCTAAGTGATTTTCGAAGAGCGAAGCAAGGTGTCTCGCTGCGCGCCTAACGGCAATTGCATGATGCGGAACTGTGGAGGTGGCTGCCGGGCCGACCGATCGGCAGCGATAGAACGCGAATGGTTCTTTCCTTAGTAGTCACAACAGACCAACACGAAGTATTCTCGCCAACAATACGAAGAAAGAGCAACTTGTCTTTACGTGCTTGTCATAGGGCTCCGGAAGTGCTCCGACTTCTTTATCGGTTCGCTTAGCGTGATCACCATTGATGATACCCAAACTACGTGACATTAACATTTTGAACTCGGAGCTGAAGAATAGAATATTGCCCCCGTTTTTCGCTCTTACGTCATTGCGTCTATGCCATATGACATCAGAAATGAGGATTTTATTTCTCAAAAGTGGCTAACACTGTCACTGAAGGAAGGGAGGGCGGACAAAACTTCACAGAATTAAGCTTTTTCAGCTATATGTTTTCAATCGTAGTTTTAGTAAATCGATCTGTTAATTTTAACGGGCGTACGCACGATAACCGAGGGACGGCGTCAAAAACAATGTAGTTCCCGTCAAGGTGTGGTAACTGGTAAGTGTACCCACTCAGAAGCGTTTGAGTGCATACTTCCCGCGATGTGCTACGAACCTCAACCACTGACTTTAAGTCAATGAGGAGGGCGAGCAGCATCGCGGCCGATGTTAATGCAGTCTTACGAACAGCACTGGAACTGCTCATTGCCATAGGAACACGCCATCCATTGCTCTTCTCATGGTCCCAAAAACAAAAAGCTTATGACTGGTGTTCCCCGTGCATCGCGGTGCAGTATCAAGCCAGAGACGACTGAGAGCGTCGGGATATCTAGGTAAAACACAGCATTCTAATCTTCTAGGAAGAACTCAGACAGTAGCCTCTTAGCCAGACATCGGCTTCACCCCGAGCTTTTCAGGAGGCTCGTTTTTAAGTTCTTCAAAGCAGTTGCAACAATCTTCATGCTCTGCCTATTAGCAACGGGATGTTTCTGCGGCCTCCTCATTCGCTCCTTTCCTGTGACGTCACAGCACGACCAGGATTATTGATTGCCAGCGACAATTTCGATGGTGTGCGTAAAAGCACGGTGGAAGCGTGTAGTAATGGCGTCCTTAAGTCCGTCGAAGTTGACTGTCTGACATTATTTATCATTTCCATTAATGAAAGTACAAATCATCTTACTCAAGGCGCCATAGTAAGCGTTTGGCCAACCGTTGAATGCCGACCATGGCAACGCGTTTGGTCGCGTCCTTCGCCATGTTCGACTATCTTCCTAAGGAAGTTACTGTCTCTAGTGAAATGTCGGCTGCCACTTTCAGCTTTACATCAGGTTCCTCTTGAACTAGGGACATCTAGGGACATTTGTGGCCGAGAGAGGGAAAGAGAGTGGATCCTCAAGCGCGCCACACCCGGTCCTCGGAGTCCGTCGGCCCAGCCGCCGCCGCCGCAGCGCGCGGACTGCGTCCTCCCGACGTTCCCCCGGAATGCGTGTGCCGGGGCGACGGCGGCGCACAGGTGGTCCCGCCGCAAGACGGTCCGCGCTGCGGTAGGGCTTCGCGCCTCGCCCACGTCGCCCGCCGGAGGGGCCCCTTGTTGCCGAGACGTCTCAATCGCGGCCAGACAGTCCTTCCCCCTCGTGCACGGCACCGCGTACGGAGACGGCAGGGGCCACGCCGGGGTCACGCTGCCCGGGAAGGCTGCCTCGTGTTGCCCTCTTCTCGGTCCGGTCGTCGTGCAGCCCGAGCACATAATGCGTAACTCCGGGGGAGTGTGTGATACGGCCGATGTTGTACGCAACGAGTCAACGGGGTGATCGACGCCCTTTTCCCGGAGCTCCCTGGAGACGGCGGAGAGGGACCCCGCGGCAAATGGATTTGGTTCCGGCACTATACTCGACTTGTCTTGGATGTTGTAATTTGTGTTGTGTAGGAATATGACCTTGACCTCTTCGGGCATCTATTAAAGGAGAGAGGCAGTGGCTACACAAATGGGCACGTCAATTGTTGGAAGGGAAGTTGTTTTTGCAGACGCACCAAGAAGAATACCAACTAATGTCTCTTTTCATCTGAGGCGAGTTACTGTTGGCAACACTAGAAAAAACAATACTCGTAGGAATTCAATGTGATTTGTACTTTGTGTCATGTTTAAGTGCATTCTCCGCGTATCTAGCGGCCTTATGTCTAGCTTTGATTGTTCATCTTGTAGACTAATACAACTTTTTTTTTTCGGTAACTTTACTCCATTTTTTGTGTGACATTTTTCTTAAATCGCGTTAAATTAGATTTCTTTTTATCATCACACGGCTGCAGTGTCTGCGCACCTCACTTTTGCCTATACATATAAAATTAAAAAAACATTATTTCCCATTTCAATACAGAAATGGTGAAAGCTGGATGAACAGCTTGACGGAGCCCCACGCTACCCTTGTAGTGGCACTTGTAGAAGTCAAAACAAAGCAACAGCGTAGAGGAAAACAGCGAGAAAAGCAACATATCAAAGTTAAATAGAAGATTAAATAGGTCTCATAAATTGATTTGTTCGTTTTCGTCCCACTTTTGAATTTCGTAAGTGCTGCAATGTAATAGAAATGATATCAATCTTGTTTTTTTCTGAAGGCGTAGTAGGGAGCGTGAATTTGAGTGATTGCATGGAATAATTATTAGGAGACAGTGGCACAGTCCAGTGTTGCACCGAATGAGTTGGGCAGGAAGTAGCATGTTCCTTCAGTCCTGCAAGGTTTACTAAGCTATCCCCATTACTTTTATTTTCTAACTTAAAATTGATTGCGAGCCCATAATTGTTGATGTTGTAAAGAGGAAGAATATGATAATTTATACAATCCCTAAGGGCCCGAGTCGTGGGACGCATACTCAATGAGGCATACATATTTCTTTTGCAATAGGTGTATTTAATGATTTGTATGAGTTGTTGTACCCCATACTAGACGGAGTATTTATTTTGCCAACAAAATAGAGACTTGCATAAAATAATTTTAACTTGTGTCGTAAAACAACACGATTACGTCAGACTAGTCTAATGACCCTTGATTACCCAGTGCATTAGTCACTTCCATGATTGTCCCAAAAAAGTACTGATTAAAAATAACACCTAGGTTCTTAAAATTATCTACAATCTCTATATTATTTGCATTTAAGAAAAGGCTTCTTGTTGTAGAAACATTTTTGTTTTAAGGCCTAAAGATCATTGCCTTAGTCTTACTCGTATTGCTTTTAGCGCATTATTTGAAGCTTACTCTTGTAATGCTGTTAAGGTGACATTTCCGCAGTTGATAATGTCGTCATCAGTATCCTCAACAAAGAAGAAACTTGTGTCATTCGCGTATATAGTAGGAATTTGGTAAGTGGATTTGTGTTTACAATATCATTAATGCGAATATTAAACATCAATGGCCCTAAAATGCTTCCTTGTGGCACCGGGGATAATTGCCTTTGTTGAAGATGCAAAACTATTTAGATTAACAAACTGCTTACGGGGATTTAAATATGACTTAAGTAACAGAAGTGCCTTAAGGCCCGTTCACACTCTTGCAACCGAGTGCGACCGAGAGAGACAGAACCGGTTTTTAAGCCTCTTGCGACGTCTTAAAACCGGGTGCGCTGCTGCGGAGCTGGTCCTAAGAAGTCGTAAAAGGATTAAAAACCGGTCTGGTCTCTCTCGGTCGTACTCGGTTGCAAGAGTGTGAACGAGCCTTTACCCTAACTCCATAAATATAGAACTTTTCTAGTAGTAAATTGTGACTTAAATAATCAAACGACTTTGTGAAATCAAAAACAAAATGTATACTTGTTTTTTGTTCTTTTTTTAGAATAATAAACTGACCAAATACAATACAACGACTCATGTTTGGAAAGTTGTTAAAAAATAATCAAGGAAAACGCTGTCCGCAAATGCGTGCTGCACATGTATTTCTTATGGGTGCAAACACGTTTAGCTGTTAGAAAACAATAAGTTAGTTAATAGAAATGTGCCTACGTCGACCAAATTCAAAAAGGTTAATTCAACGATTGCGAGTTGTGACAATTTATAATCCTTGGAAATGACTAGACTCTTTATAGATTTGTATATTTTTATTCATTCGATCATCTTTCACCCTCAGTTTTTTGCCATTTCATTCTCTTTCCCCTTCCCGGAAGTGTAAGACACCAAGGCTGACTAAACTCCCTGTTTTTTTATGTTTTTTTTTCTAGGTGGCGCGGTCACTGTGTTTAAATTGGGACGAAAAAAACTAAATCGTTTTATTGGTTAGTCAGGACTAGAGTTCATCTTTGTCAGAACTGAAAGATTGAGAGCTGCTGGTAGGGATAGGCGCTTCCCCTGCCCGCGAGCTCATTCGATGGGGGCATTCCTTCATGTAAATTTCTTGCGCTCGATACTGCCTCGCAGCTGATACGAAAACCAAAGGCGAGATCTAAAAATAGGGGATTCAAAGTGTGCCATCCACTGGTTCTATCCTTCACCCCATTGTCACAGCAATACAAATTATTTCAAGTCTAGTGCTGTGCGAATATTCGAATTTTCGAATGGAATCTTCTTATAACACGCTATTCAGTATTCGTTTCCAGATAAACTGCGATATTGGTATTTTTCGAAGCGTTGATCGCGTTATTCTAGCCCCGTTGAGCGCGCTTCTTACCGAGCATAAACGCACTGCGGTGAAGCGACACGCTCGAAGCCCTCTTTCGCGGGTGTGGCTTCTCCGCAGTGCAGCGGGGCTTGGTAACAAGCGCACTCAACGGGGCTAATCCACCGCGATCGGCACTTTGAGTGTACAAACTAACGACTCGTGCTTAGGATGCAAGCTCATTTCCAAAGCGGAATGATGCACGCACGCCAATGGTGTAAGGGAAACTTCGTGAATGTTAATATCTTCATTGCAGTAATATTTTAAGAATTCAACTAGCATGAATGAGTATATGTTAAGCAGAGATGCCCTGAACCTGTATTAACCATACGTGATTGAAAAATATATATATATACATATATATGATTATAGCAAGAATATTTAGAAATCCCCTTGATTAGACATAGGTTTGAATCTTTATAGGTTTAATTGTTTTGTCAAATGCGTCGTTTACTTGCCACCTCAATGTAGGCCTTGGACATTCGAGGTAACAGTTATTAAATAGAGTTTCATTAGAATTTACTTAGCTTAGAAATGGACAAGTGGAAGCTTGGCAACAACTGTCACAATTAAGTTCGGCTGGGTTTTCCTTTAAGTATATTGCAATAGTGAAAGGCTTCGAAAAACTGTTCGATATTCGATTTGAGTCGACCTAAACCACTATTCGCTTCGAATTCGCTTCGAACTCAACATTCACTATTCGCCCTTAATTTAATCTTATTTTATTCGCCCTACCTATCACGTGTATGGGCCCGTATACAAAAACAAATGTATGTAGGCACTGGTGGCTTCAAAGTTCGGTTGGGGAAACTCTTCTAAAGGATATCATCAGCTCGCGTCCATACTTCCCACAGCAGTGTTGCTGCAAACGCTGCTGTAGAAGATGGTCTGTTGCGCGCAGACCATCAACCAATCGTCCCAGATCATTGCGAAACGGATTGAACTGTCAGACTCCACCGTTCCACATGCACGCGCACACACAAACACACACACTCGCCCACACACACACACACACTCACACAGAGATCGAGATCCTCGTTAACCGGAAGCCACCAGGACTCACGACCGCCCATCGCCGAAGCAGGTCGGCGGCGAGTGCGCACGCACACACCGAACGAGAATTCATGGGCGGTTCCCCACCATTTTCTGGCGTGTAGCAGCAGCAGGGGCAAAGTTGCCAGGAGGCAGAGAGAGGACGAGGGCCAGAACAATTAGGCCTCAATTTCGCTTCTAAGCGCGCGCACGGCTTGGCAGCGGCCACAGCGCCCGGCCCGGAGCTTACCGCTCGGGGTAGTCGTCGTCGTCGTCGTCGTCATTAGGGTCGTCTCCCTCGCCCCTTCCGCCGGATGGTGTCCCTCCTCGCGAGAGTCCCCCCAAAAACGCGGCGCCTGTCCATCAGCGGCGCTGCCGCCGCTGCTGCTCCCAGCTAATGGCTCATTATCCACGGCAGGCACCGGCAGCATCGTAGCCCGACGCCGGCTTCGCGCCCTCCGCGAGCCGCTGGCGCGGTGGGACATACATGGCTCGCCTCCGCGTTCGCCATGATACGGCTGGTTGCAAAGACAAAAACGGCCGCCGTCCATCTTTTTTTTCTTCTTTTCAGTTAATGGCGTAGTTTGCGCAATAAAGGGCTGGTCAAAAGTGGTTGCATTATAAGAAAAGGGGGAAAGGGGATGGGCCGAAAGAAGTCCGACACTGCCATCTCGGTGATGGTAGGTTAGCTTAGGTCGCGTACTTGCTCGGTTGGCATAGCACCTAGAAAGGGTGCACGGGGAAAGGGGCAGACTGTCGTTGAGGCCTCATCTACTCTCGCCCCTTCTACGCTTTTTTTTTTTCAAACTCTCTCGCGCTTATTAATGGAGCGACAGCTGAGCCCTGGAACTTCACAGATCAAAAGCTCGCGCTGCTGAACCCAGCAGGAAAACTTCCGTTCCTAAAGTCGCCAAATAGTCCACGCCTCGGAGTAACGGCCATTCAGCCTTCTTGTTAGCAAGAAAAACATCGTGGCGAGCTTACGGGTCCTTTACCTTAAATCGCAGGAAACGCTTTTCAGTCCTTTGGAAATATAGAACAGTCGGCAAAAGAACAAAATGATATCGCCTGAACTTCCCGACACCGCTTCAGAGGCTCAGGGAGTCGCATTTCTGAATCGTATAGCTATCGCCAATCGCGACTTCTCTGGCAACAAAATGGTTGCGCCCACAAGACGGGGAATGAAGCGTCGATATACCCTAGAGGCGCGCTCACACTGATATAATACGTCATACAAAAGACAGTCTAGTGTCTGAGACGTGCCTCTTCCTTTATCAGGGTCCCGTCACATCGGGCATCTAAAAACTTCGAGCAATGCTTGAGTCGTATCCGCAGATAATTTTGTCATCGTGTCTGTGGAGAAACTCCGTGTCTTGCGTACAGTGGCGTACGAACTTGTTTTTGAGTGTGTGTGGGGGGGGGGGGGGGGGGCAAGCCACACCCCTCCCTCCCTCCCCCTTCCTCCAGGGGCGGGGGGCGGTGTCCTTGGAATCCCTTAAGCGCCGCCGGCCAGTGTTTGCCCTGCCTGGTGGCTGTTTCAGGGGGAGGGGGCAAAACACATGCCTTGACCCCCCACTCTGAGACCTGGGAGGGCGAGCGCTCCCACTGCCCCCCCCCCCCCGGGTTGGTACGCCCATGCTTGCGAACGATATATACGAACAGTGTAACTTGGCGTAATCCGTCAGTTTCGATGTAGGAACGGGCATTGCTCCATTGTGCTGTCCTGGAATCGCTACCGGGTGATTGATGCGCGTTAAAGAGCTCGAGCGAGCGGACGCAACGCGCTGACCATTTTGTAACCTGCGTAAGAGGAGCCGAGACGCCAGACGTCATTTTGAGGCAGAAAGGCTTCCTACCGTCCGAACCTCTCCGCGCCACAAATCTGACCCTCGACGCGTCCCAGCGTCTGAGCTGTCGGTTTCGCGCAGAAAAAATATTGTACCTATATATGTGAAGGTCGCCTAGACATTCGTCCGAAGCAAGACGTCTTGGAAGTCTCCCCGCGACAGCCAGACGAGGAAGTATACCGCGGTGACGGAGTGCTGGTGTCAAAGTTGTTATCGAATGTTCGTCAGACTTCAGAAAGACAACGTCGCACACGGCATCGCGACATTGCGCAATGGCGAGTCTGCTGGTGACTCATCTATATTTGGCACGACTGACGCAGTAAAAAATTCGCGTCTTCGAGCGCGTTTATTATTATTTCTTGTGTGTAAGGGCGTGTTTTTTTTTTTTCTTTTTTAGTCATGCATTTTGAAGTTTCGCGCTCTGTTCACCATTAATCGCGAGAATTTCATACAGAGTGCAAGATTAGAAGGTTTTAGTATAGGGGGCGCCGACGTTCTGGGTCCTGCCGAACGGCTTCGGGCGCCCCATTGCACATGCGCGAAACTTCTCCACTCACGCAGTGCGACGCTCCAAGCTGCTTGGACGACCCAAAGCGTTTGGGGCCACCGATCCTAAAACTTCGTAATATTTGCTCGACAACAATTTACGATATCGCAACGCAATATGAAAGAAGGCGTTTCGGACATTTGGATTAGTTGAGTTTGAGTCACCGCGAGAACCCAGTTTCGTATGCCGCGTGACAACCGACTAGAGAATCGTAAAGCTGGGTCACGTTGTTTCTGACCCACATATCGCAGACTGAGAAGAATATCAGCGCACGGGTCTCTGGCTCATGACTGCTTCCTATTCCTTGCACTAGACGACCCGTAATGCCTGGCACACATCGACGGAGCGACCGGTCGTTACGTTTTCGTTGTGGTTTCTCGGAACGCAACTGACAGTGGCGTGAAAGGGCGACCAGTCTGATCTTTCCTACAAACACCGAATGGATGCCCACTCTCAGTATGCCCACCTCGTCTGCACAGTACAACCCGATGCTCAGCTTGGAGTTACGCCAGTGACTCGCGAAGTGAAGAGCGCTGTGCGTTGGCGTGACCAGTGCACAGGTCGAGCGCCGTGGCTCCTCGAACTGTGCACTTTTTGTGCAAGCACGTGTAGCGTGCACGTAAATTAGCTTTCGCAGGCTCGCGAACGCGCGTGTTTCCTCACACGAATCGAGACACGACAGAGACCAGCATCCCGTGCTTGCACTCGTGTATATATTCCAGCGCTGAAGTACACAGCACCACACGACTAACGCAAACCACCGATCGCCGTTTTTTTATTAGAGTTTTTTTTTTTTTTCTGAAAGTCGAAAGGCTAATAACAGCTAGTTTGACATATTAACTACTAGTGCGACGGCAAGTCTTCATTTAGCACAGCAACATAAGCGGTAAGGTTCGCCTCTCCTCTATACCGGGTCTGAGTCAGGCAGAAAAGCCCCGATGTCATGTTTGCGCTAACAGTGTCGCGCAGTGTTCGCTCGCATCGGCCAGTTACTGCACGCGCGTACAGATAACCCTTTAAGGAACCATTCCCTCAATTATCGTAACAAATACCAAAAAAATAAGGGGTGAGCCTTCGCTGAAATCGCCGCAATCCTTCACCGCTTTCCGGCCTGCAAGGCGGCGGTTCGGGTACAGCGGCGGGGCACGGAGGCACGGGGCATAACAGGTTTAGCGGGACCGTCCGCCGACGCCCATGCGGCCCCGAGGAGACGCACGGACCACCGCCGGACGACCGACGGAACACGCAGCGGCGGCAGTGGCAAGCGTCGGCCCAGCGAGAGCCTCCGCAAATATCCCGCCGCATGTCCCGTGTCGTTTTCTCGGAATTCTTCCGTGACGGGAGACCTTCCGCCGCATTTACGACTGTGCCGCGCCGCCGAGGCCAGTCGAGAAAAAGAAAAATACAGAAAGAAATATCCGAGTCCTTCTCCTGGGATGACGTATCAATTTCGCTTTTTTTGTCGCGATCGGAAGGAGGGGAAAACGCAGCTTCGTGGAAATCGGCGCGACTTCGCTACAGGGGGGGGGGGCCTTAGTCGCGGAACTGTCGCGCCTGCGCCAACGTTTTCTTCTCGGATTCAATTCCGTGAGCTTTTTCTGATGGCATTTCAGAGTCAAACCGCTCAAGCAATTTGATCAGTTTTTTTTTTTTTTTGGGGGGGGGGCGGGGGTGGTTTATGTTAACTTTGTTTCATGGTCTTCTGGCAAAATGATGACGATCAGTCAATGGGTTTTGCGACGAACGTTTGGCGATATTAAAACTGCATCCCGTGTGCGACTCTTGGAAGCTTGAAACTATTGCCAGGATTCTTGCATATCCATTGGCAAGATTGTGAAGTTCCTTTCAGGGAGATCGATGTGGTCGTCCTTACGATCATCGCCACAGAAGGTGACGATATCTCCATTAGTGTTGCCATCGTCAGTTGTGATAGTGAAAGAACTCGCCCGTGGGTGCCTTTGACTATGTTACCTCTTGTGAGCTACAAAAGAGATGCCTATATTGAATTCTAATGGTCGATTTTGACAAGGCACAGCTTCGGAATGCATTCTACGCGACAGATGCCGTTCTGAAGACTCTTAACGCGAAACGTTCTTTGGCTAGGTGCTTTGGCGATTCGTGAAGCCCAGATAAAAGCCTGACTGCGAGGCTCGACACTGATTGGTTGACGGGTGAAAGAGGAGGAGTGAAGTGTTTAACGCTGCTCGGTTAAAGGGGAGGTCACGTGACTAGAGGGTTAGATCAGAAGGAGAGAGGTAAGCGAGAAGTGCGCACAGGTGGTCGAGCTCCTCTTCACCTACCCCTCCGTCGCTTGTCGTCTCTGTCGTGTCTTGAATCGTGCGGGGAAGGCTCTGGAAGATCACCAGGTTTATTAGCCCAATCAGCTGTAGTAGCGCTTCATTCTAGGAACAGCTATCGAGTGTACGCATGGTACGCCTTAAACTATCTGATGAAAAACGCCATGAACGCAGGCGTCTGGCGCCTGGAAACTCAGAGTGTCGCGAAACATTTGTGATACTACAACGTGTTACGAATGCAACACAATTGCTTAGCAAATAGCAATATATTTTCACGAGTCAAAGACAAAATAATACTGTAACTCCCACCCGCAGTTCGGCTGGCCCCACACACTTTAAAAAATAAATAAAGGAATATAAAAATTTGGAGCAGCGACTACAGTTTGTGCGCCCAGAAAAGACATTAACGGTGGGAGAGAGAGAGGCAAGAGAAAAAGAGTGAGAGAGAGAAAGAAGAGTGTAGTTTATGAGAAGGATGAGGGGGTGAACCACGCATGCTGGGGCTAGATCTGCTAGGGAAACCATCAGGTAGAGCACCACGTACGCCAGAGGCAGTTTTTCCCCAGAGGAGTGACAACGATGAACGAAAGCGCCCGCGGAGAAAGCGCGGATTCGCGCACCCTGCCCGATCTCCGTGGTTCCCTCTCGGAAAGACCCCGCGACGTGTGGGGTCCTGAGCCCCCTAACTCCCCTTGACTCCCGCGAGTCGGACAGAGACCCGTCCCCCGCGCGCCGCGAAGAGGTCGTCGCGGGCGCTGCGCTGCTCGCTCCTCCGCTGCACCTAAGCATGACGGCGGCAAACGGAACGCCGCCAGCTTTACTCAACCAATCGTCTCGTCGCCGTTCATGCCACGTGACTACACCCTTTCCACCTGCAGAGTGCACGTCCGCCATGTGGTCTCCCGAAGCAAGAGGCTGGTTGGCCGCGAGTGAGTGTACAGCTTCGGCTCCTGCTGTCAGCTTTCGGAGACGACGGCGGTAAAAAGTCGGAGACTCCCCCGGTTCCTCGGCGGCGGTGGCGGCGGGACGACCCGCGGACGACCGCTTTGGCTAATTTTGACGGATGGCTCGCGTCGCGGGAATCGGGCGGCAGTGTCCAGTCCTCCGGTGAGGTCCTTCGCCAAAGAATCGCTGGGAAACTTGGCCGATCTCTCGGGTGTCGAGGAAAGAGAGCTTCGGCATGAGTTGCCAGTCGCACGTGCGTGGGAATCCATTTCTTTCCTCTTTTCTCTCTCTTCGGCATCTGCCTTTTAGAAGTGTTTGTGTTGCCTGTGTGCCTGGTTGGGAAAGGCAGGCGGAGAGGGGGCGTCTATTGTGTGTGAACGCATGGAGGACCTCCATCGTCTCGGTTGTTGAGCGTTTTGTGCGAGGAAAGCTGACTTCTTTTCGCGGGCGTTTGCTTCATTTCCAAAGTCTTTGTGCTGCGAGAAAAGGCACTGACTTGCGAAGTCCCGTTAAGGGGTGAAGGGGGTATTATTTTAAGAAGCGTTCATCTTCTTCGAAGTCCCTTCCGTGGAAGACCGAGGGCAGCTACAGAAATTTCTTACTCATTGACGCACGGAATCTTTTTCGCGTACCTCAGTTTTTTTGCAGAACGCAGGCTGTTTGAATAGTACAATTCGGGCGTTGACCCGAAATTCATTGCATGTTTTGCATGCCAAATGATTATACGCTAAAATCGCAACAGTCACCGGCTTCTGCGGAAGCGTAGGCCCCTATGATCACGTATGGAGATTCGGTCTTTTGCGCTCTTATCAACCGGCGCCGCAATATCATGGGTTGTGGAGCAATAAGACGTCACACCCAGCGTGTTTTAAGTTTTTAGTGACTATACTATTCGCCCTGTTTTGTTTGGCAACAAACTCAGCTGCGCCATCTTAAAATATATTACCTAATTTTGTACTCATCATTCTTTTATCATAAGGGTGTATGTGTGAAAGGGCTATAAGTGGCCATCTCCATAAGATAGCTATATATTTGACTTCCCAAATACTGCGAAACCCGCCGTCTACTTCGGAACCGAAGTGGTTGGGTGTTATTTGCACACTGGCGCCACCAGGTTTCAGCCAGTGTTGTACACGTTCCTCAAAAGAGGAACGGAAGCTCGTTCCTCGTTCCTTTTGATTTTTGGAACGCGTTCCCGTTACAAGTTCCATCTGCGAGAAACGAACTCGTTCCCGTTACAATTTAAAAAATGGAACGTATCGTTACATATACGTTACATTTTTCTTTTGCTAATTACCATATTTAATTAGATCAAAAGAAGTTTTTTACCTATCCCATCAAATGGCAACCTACGAATTTGAATGCCGTGATGGAAGGACCCCGGAGAAGAAAACAAGCGGAAGCAAGGTTTCCTCTGTTGATATATTCACTTTTAAAAATCTCAGCGTTTTGTCATATTCATGTGCATGGTGGTGGGCATTGCAGACGAGACAAGTGTACGGTTACCCCACATTGTACGAGCGTTTTACAACAACCTCACATGTTTCAATTTAACGAAGTCCCTTGTTCGAACTTAACAACAGTTGATTCTCGATGTTGTTGTCCGCGATACGAGCAAGTTGAAAATGGGGTAGGACGTTTGAATTTTGAAGGTCGGTCTTGAAAACTACCAGTTCTTCATGAAGGTTGGATTCGTTGTTCAGTTTGAAGGTGGGAAAAGAGGAAAGGAAATGAAGGTTAATTTTTTTTTCATCTGTGCTAGCTGGTATTGGGATATAAGTGTCCGTTCGATGTCTGGTAACCTGCTCCTTTGGTGTAACTGCAGGTCTCTTTCTAGAAGTTCAGTGATGGCTGTAGTCGGCCTTAGATTTCTGAGTGTATGAGGATTCGTGGAAGCAAAGAAAGTGGTTAAGTTTGACACGTCCTTTTTTCTGTCTTTTCCTGAGACTAAATGTTTTCACTTCTGTACCGCAGTCTTGGGCACTGAAAAGGGAATTAATGCCCACTACCTCTCCTGCAGCCGACTGTAACCAAGCGAGGACCCCACAAAATAAACCCTAAGTAATAAAAAGTTGGAGGTCCTGCTTGTTATAAATATATTGTTTTTAAACTCTTTTTAGAATCGACCTCCTAGAAATAAAACAAAAAAGTTACCCACTGGAAGAAGAAAAAGGAACGCCGTTCCTTCTTCCATTCCCGTAAAAATGTAACGAGTTCCCGTTCCAGTTCCACCGATGAAAAATGGAACGGCGGCGTTCCTTCGTTCCTCCTAAAAGGAACGCGTTCCAGGAACGCCGTTCCTTGGAACGCCGTTCCGTACAACACTGGTTTCAACCCATGCGAGAAAGAGCGAATACAATCACCGTCCAGGTCGAAACCGCGACGGTCAAGCTCAGGTGATGTAACCGCGTGAGAGTTCGCTCGACAGCGGTCTAAGATCCAGTAAACATTGATCTGTATTGTGTTGTGTATTTCCCTTAAGCATGCTGAAAATTTTCTGCCACTTATCCGTGGAAAACGAACGGCTTCCTTAAAAGTCGATCCGTCACCGACAAGATCTATATGTTTCCAGAAATGATATCACTATAAAATTTCAGATGCAAGAAGTAAACCGATCATGACCAATCAAGCTCAGTGCAGAAATATAAAATGATATTAAAATCAGTACCTTCTATGACGTCAAGTAGCTTTTTACAGATGTATTGGCGCGCATGTGTATTGAGTTTGTGTCTATATCATGTTCGAGTGTGTTTGTGCCGGAAACTTGCATTAAACCCTTTTGCTAAGATTCAGAGCTGTTTGAACTATTAAATAATTAAATACATAAACTGAAAATACTTTCTTTTCGTTGTGGGGCTTTTAGAAGCGAGCCATTCTGTATAGGTTGCAGTAATACCGGTACACAAAAAATCAATGGCCTTATCCTAAAAAAAAAATTGTTCCATGAACACTAAGATTGTAACGTATAGATAATTAATTGATTTGCATTCTGTTTTCTCTCTCGGTCTTTGTTTTCTATTTATGTTCGAGCTTGTGCTTAGTGTTTGTGTGCATCTATAATATACCATTTCTCTTCTCAATTTTAATTTTTAAGGGTAGGTTAAGTAGATTAATCATTAATTCCCGACAACGGTGTCACTGAAAATGCCATCACTCCAGTTTGAACATGTAAACGTCAATTAAGTAGAACTAATCCCTTCAGATATGTACTTTCTTTTTCGCCGGAGCTGAAAAAAAAAACATTAGTCAATAAACCAATGATCGCTTTCAGGCGCTTATACAATGCCCCCCTACCCCCCCCCCACACACACAAAAAAAATACCAACATATGAAAACACCTAGAGAGAAAATAATCGAAGGGGTCCAATATTGCCCATGGTAGAGGCGCACGCATCCCTCATCTCATCGACGACGAGCGTCCGCCAAAAATTTAATAAAGATGTCCGAGGAATGTGAGATATCTTCATATCCCTTTATTTGCCTCTCGGATCTGTGCCCGTGCAGAGGATGGGGACCCGCATTTTATTCACTGTCGTGCATTCTGGTCGGAAAAAAAGGTGAAGAAAGTAGGCTTTGAGTATTACCCCGAAATAATCTAAATGAGATAAACTAAGCTAACCTCACCTAACCTACCTTAGTGTAACAGATTTGAAGGTAACGGATTGTAACTAGTGTTCCTTTTTTCGGATAAATCCGAAAAATCTGGAAAACACTCGCCGGTAAATGTTTTCGTCAATTAGGGTATATCCAAGAAACTCCGAAGTTCGAGGTCCCAACGACAGAACAAAAGCAAAAAAAAGACGGCGTTTTGTCAATGAACTTTATAAGAGCACTGGGTCAATGGTTCCCAAGGAGATGCCACTTCAGTTTCCCTTGAAATCTCGAACTACTGATAAATGGTATTTGCCTTCAAGCTCGTCAAGTTTCCTTCAGGATAACGAATCGTGGCACGCGGACTTTATTTAATTTGTTTCTGCATTAAAAAAAAATCGGAACATAGTAAAATACATATCAAATTTCAGGGAATTGGGAGTCTAACGAAGAGGAACTCCGATTAACCCCGAATTCTCAGCGAAATATAAACTCCGAAAGCACCTTTTGAATTCGCGAAAAATGGACTCCGAAAACACGACATCCTAATGATAAGGTAACAAGATGGGGCCTATATCCCGAAATAAGTATGATATTCAAAAAAAGAAAATGTAATCAAGCCGTTTGTAATGAAGAAGAACTAAATAAAACAAAGCGGTCTTCACAAATCTTACAAAATGCAACTCTCACAAAAAATTAAAAGTGCTTCAGTCTTTAAAGCGAATTAATTGCACCTTCACCTCTGTAACATTGTCGACGGGTCGCTAGAATGCCGACGCGTTATTTGCGAGATGAAAAGTATAATACTCGCTTTTTAAGACTAAATCATTTTTACGGAGTGATTCATCTTGAAAGAGGGCTGGAAATTCTGCTAGCATGATTGGACTTTCCAACAGTCGAGTCGATAGACTCATCCGAGCTGACAGAGCCATTAACACACGCTTGTTTGTCGCTTTCCCGGCAGGAAGGGTGCTTTATAACCTCGATCCACGCCATTCTTCCAGTAAGGAGCGTATAGGATCAATCCATGGTAGACCGTACACATTGTGGGTACATACAGCAAAGGAACTCTCATCGACGATGTCGGCGGCATGGAATGGCCCTCCCCGCCAGCGACGACGCGGCTTCTCTTCCCGATCTGCTTATGCGTGAAAGCTGGGCCGTGAAAGCGCGTTTAGGGCCGCGCGGCTTTAACGACGCAGGTCACGCACGCTGGAACCCCCGAATGAACGCCAAAGCGGCCTCGGCCATATATACGCGCCGTGAGGATCGCCGAGAATGACTGCGATGGCCGAAGCACTTGGGCAAAAATGCGCGACGACGAGAAATCGGACAATCACACGTTACTCAAATAAGGTAACTAAGTATGTAACTTGTTACTGCGATTTAAAAGGGAACTTCATAATTCAGCTTTTAGAAATTGTATTTATGTTTTATTTTTTACTTCACAAATACTGAGTTTCCAGGTTTCGAATTTCGAGGATAATGTCCAGGGATCGTTTTGAATCGTTTCGGATAAAAAGAAAAAAATACGATCTTGATCTGTCAGTGTTTCTTTAAGCCCCGCATGCAAGCGCTACTATTTTAGTGTCGTTGTAAGCGTATACGTTATCGTGAGAAGACAATGATGCTTTGTTTGAACTTTGAAGCTCACTTGCAGCTCGCCGAGATGACAAAATATTCCCGACTCCTTCGATTTGGAGGCCCAAATGCTCGGCCCTCATTCGGTTTTCGCGAAACACGCGATCGTCGCTGACGAACGTCTCCACATTACCGCTCATGCGTTTGAGGGGGAGATGACACGTTCGGTGTTTGCGTTGTCTCTAATGGATGTTATGCGGAGGAAAACGGCGTCCCAGCGTTGCTCCCTTCGTGGTCCACGCGCCCTTGCGAGGCGACAGCCCATCAATTTCCGCCATGATGAGAGGCTCCCGAGGGTTACAGGCTCGCGCCGCTAAACGGCCGGCAAATTTGTTATGCTCGTATAATAGCCGTGTATGCGCTCGTGTATGGTTTAGCTTCGTGTACGCTGCTCAAAACACGCAGAAGCGAATATTTTTGAACGACGTCGAGGTGTCAATCACGGTTCGCGGAAGTTGCAACTGAACGTGCGTATTAAGAGGAAATGATGCTCGAAGAATTTATTTTTATTGTTTCGCGTTACGGAGGTTGCAGTCAGGCTCGGTGGCATTCGAAGCTTATTCAGCCGAATAAATAAAGCATGGAAGCATATATTTACTGTATTAATGGGGAGCTGCGATTACTAGTGGTCACTGATAAAAGGCTCACTAGGTGCTTGGGAAAGTCAACGAGGTATGATACAAATACATGCTGATACAGACTAGTCAAAAAAGGCGACGAGACAATACGAGTTTAACAGCGGTTAGCTCTGTGAATGCCGTGCGAAATAACAGATATATTGTTTTTTTTTTAATAGTGTTCATTTTGCAACACTTCATGTCTAACATGCGAGTCTGAATGTACTTACATCTATATATATACATTCCTCATCACGAATACCCATTTGATTCGCGGAACATACAAGTGTATTCGCCACATGCCGTGTTGCTTAAAGAATTCCCTGATCTCACTCCAGTGTAAAGGTTCTGTACCTCGGCGTTCGAAAACCTGCTGGAGTCCCACGTCGATCTAGACACGTTATTATCACCCTCGATACGTCGGACGTACTTAATTAAGATTCGGAACAAAGTCAATACATGTAGCGCAAATAGGGGCATTAGATGTTTCTCGAATCAGGGCTACATGACACACACGAGCCCCAGAAACCGACCAGTGAATCGAACGACGGGCGAGCGCAAAAGCGGGCCTCCGCGGTCCCGTCGGGAAACGTGTACCCCGAGAACCTTGGCGCTGCACTGACGACGGCGAGATGAATGGGCCATGATTCAGCCGGACCGAGCCAGTTCATAGAGCCCCGGCATTTTGATAATAAAAAGGGGGAGGATAAGTCAACTCTCCCTGTGCACACACACACACACGGGCAGGCAGGCAGGCAGGCGCACAGCACAGCACGCACGACCGGGCCCCCGTAGACCGATGAAAAAAAGCAGAACAGAAAGCAGAAACGGCATTCCTCTCCGCGAGTATTTCTGCAGGATATCCACGATTTTTTTACGCCCTTCTCCTCTCTCGGAAGGCATGGCTGGAATTCGTTTTGACTCAACGCCCAAAACTGGGGTGCCGCCGGCAAATTGTCACATTCTTCGCAGCCTCCCCCAACACCGGTGTCTCCCTTTTTTCTTTTTTTTTTCACGGCTGGGAATGGTTTGTTTTTCCTTTTTTTTATAATTATTAGTTTGATTAGTCTTATTTTATTTTGTCCCCCGCACCGTTCATTGATGTTTGAGCATGACGCACGAGCGAAGCTGCCGCTGCAGCAGTCTAATGCCCCCTTCCCCCGGCGTGACGAAGGGCAGCTTTACACTTCGTAGCGCGCTGTTTGCCGAGAAATTTATTCGCTCGGACGCGCCGCTTTCGACTTGCCGGGTACGCGACTACTGCGCATGCCCGACTTCTTTATCGGCGTGGGGAACCGGGATCACATTTTTAGGGGAACTGGTTAGAGGGGTGGCTGAAAAGGAAGCCCCTCTCCCGTTTGGCAAAAAAGTAAAACGAAACGGTTTCTGCGGGAGCTTAATTGCCGGCGCCCATATTACAGTCCCCGCAATTACACGTAACAACGTCATCTTGTTTCTGCGTTCTGCGCATAGGAATGACTTAATTTGCGTGATCACGAACGCTGTTACTTCGTCCACCACGACGAAAAATAATTACCCACTCCTTCTCGTCGTTGAGGTTTCAGTGAACAAAAGCCGTCCGACTCCTTTCGCCACTGATCGGTAGCCGAGTTGGCACACGTTCGTGTAATCACTGCTGTGCGGTGCACGTTAAAGATACCAAGTTAGCGGTTGTACTACACTGGCTTAACTTATCACATACAGCCGAGCGACAAAGATCACCCTTTGAAACGCACCCACTTCGAGGCTACCTAAACATACGAGCAAAACAATTTTGACACTGAAAGCACGTGAATCCCACATAAACTTTTTCACAAGCACACTCTTAAAATCAACCGATTCCTAACTTTCATCGCTTCAATCTGCGCTCTCTCTATCTTTAATGAAGCTATTAATTTAAAAAGAAAAATTGAGGCGGCATAAGAATCGCACTTTTCTTGAAACGAACAATTGAGCGACGGACAATTATCTCCGAGCCGCTCGCACACGCTGCAACGTTTAATCGGGACCCTTAATTTATGCGTGCACACATAATCCCCCGAGCGATCGATGGGCGAACACGGCCGGCCATAGACATACACGGAGGGGATGAACGGCGGGAGCGCTCACCAGGTCCACCACGGCGCGGCCCGATCTATAATAGGCGCCCGCCGTGTCCACTTCGGAGTATAGCGTCGGTGGCGAGACTTCCGGACGCGCCCGGCGTGCGCTCTTATCGACCCTTTAATGGGCCCGAGTAATTGTGACGAGGTTCTGATTGGGCGCGATGCATTAATGTGCTCTCCTGCAGTCGCCCGTCTGAGCGGCGCGATAAACTGAACCCGTGTTATCTCTTTTTTTTTTTTTTTTTCCTTCGGGGACGGGTGCGGGATCGATGGTGGCGGAGCTTCGCAACGCCCACGCAGACCCCGAGCGACGAGCAGTTGATGCACGACGCTGCATGCATGCAGGTGGGGCGGGCGTCTGCCTTTTGTTTTCTACTATCGTTTTGCTTTTTTAAAGAGTTTGGATATATGCGAAAAGGGACGATGATGACCCGCGCCGGAAGATAATATTGGCAAAGGCGGGACCCTGCCTGCGATGAAAGGATCGAGGAAGGATTGTTCCGTCAATTAAACAAACAGAAAGCAATAAACAAAAAAGCAGTCTTGTTTGGAGAAAACAATATTTTATTTGGGTTTTGTTTTTGCTCATATACTGCCGTGCATCCCATCAATTTTCTTTTTTTGCTTGGTTTTAGTTTTTAGCATTATGTTTAATGAGGCGGACTAACGTTGTCGGTGTCTCGGCGTCAAAGGCCAAACGGATTATAGAAGTCTGCCACATCGGGTAAACAAACGAGGAACGAGAAATTTTATTTTAAAAAAGGCCAAGTCTTCTCCAAGTTCAACACGTCAGCGTGAAACGAATACCACACGTATAAAACCTAAAGTTTGCATAAATATTTTTGAAGTCGCCGCACGAGCCAAGAAGGAAGCGACCAATGCCTAGAGAATAAGACTGGGCCTGCCGCCCTCCACGGGAACAGAAGAGAAGTGGGAAGGGGGGTGGATGTAGATGGCGCGTCAGCGACTGCCGGCCCCCGTGGCACCGGACGGAAGATGCCTGTCAGGGAGGCTGAACTCTCTCGGCGCCCTTTTCCCCCCGTAGGAACAGGTCTTTTGACGCGCGCGCCCAGCGAAGCGAGCGCACTTTCAATTAAAAGGTCCGCGCGCTCTCCGCGGGTACAGAATGCCAAAGCCGCCGAGGGTCGTCGCCTGGCCGGAGACTGTCTTCGTGACCTCGCCGCGACGGACCAGAAAACGTCCAACGGATGACGTCGGGTACGCGGCGTCAACGCCGGAGAGAAGTCCGTCCGCCTGTTCGTCCGTTGTCCATTGTCCGAACGGAGGACGCTTTCCCTCTGTGTCCTGTAGTCCGCGTGGCGTATCTCTCCAACCAAACAGACGGTTAATAGACGGGAAAGAAGAAAAGAGAAAAAAGTCAGTCCCCGAGTTTTACCAAAGTGCCGCGATAACATCCGTTAGATTAGACCTTGCAGCCGTTGTTCCCTCATGTCCCCTGCTCGAAGCAAAAGAGCAAAAAACGACTGCTTGAACACGGAAGCAACGCGTACCGTATTAAAAAAAGACGACGAATAAATAAATAAAAGACGCTTCTACCGCCCACAATTGACAGACGACACAAACAACGTGTTTTTCTTTCTTTTTTACGTTCCACCCGTTGGTATACACACGGTGGGACAAACGTTTCGGGGAGAAATCAATGGCCGGGGTGGTTAGGAGGGGGTGGCTGGAAAGCGGATAGCCCTTTGCCTATCTCTTCCCGCGGAGGAGAGCAATTGGCGTGTGATTGGGCTTTTGTCGGAGCGTCCGCCCGCCGCGCGCCCGAGTCGACGACTCGGAAGCGGGGACCGGGCCAGAACGGCGCTGACGTGCGAGACCACCCCGGAGAGGAAAGCCGTCGTCGTGGTCGTCTTTCCTCGGGCCCACCACCGCCGCTCCGTCGTTGCTGTCTCGCGGCGGCCGAGCGCAGATGGCGGAGATACACGCGGCCGCACCGGATGGCGAGAGTCTCCGCTCGCTCAAGAAGGATGGTGGATGTCGGTGGCGGCGCAGCAGAGAGTGGGACCAGCGGGGAAGACTCCGAAGGGAGAGGACCATGGGAGACAGTGCCCACGGTGGACTTGATTTGCAGCACGAAGCGTGGACTCTTGTATAAACCTCTCCAGCGCTTGTCACCCAGGCGAAAGAGGCGGCGTCACTGAGCCGTGAGCGCGACATCTCAAATTCTGCGGGACAAAGCTACGGGCCAATAGACAAGAGTAAAAGCACGCAGAAGGTGATTAAAAATACGGTAAGAAGATTGAGGGAGCGGGTGAAACTGATGAATCTTAGGAAACATGATGAAACCGGAGACTCGGGGGGTTTCATTTTAATTCGAACAGATTTGCTTAAGGCCGTGAACTGCAGTCTGTGCGGTCGAGTTATACGGCCAGGGGGACATAATATGCGAGGTAATCGTCACGAAAAGACACATTATTACCTAAAAATGGTTAATTAACTTTCTAATAACTGACCATAAACATTTTGTTTTTCAAGTTTTAATTGGGAACTTGCTGGGCGTCATTGGAAACTACAAATTCAGTCAAATTTAGACAGACTTGAGGCACGTGGGAAGCATGGGGCCGCGCTGAAGTTACAATTCTTGCAAAAGGCGCAAGGAATGCTGTGCCAAAAACGCGTATGATAATCTTATCATCCGCGTTTTTCGAACAGCCAATCTTGACCCTGCCGCAAGTGTTGTAATTTTAACGGGCCCCTTCGCTTCCTGCGTGCTTCGAGTCGTTGTGAAGTTTATTGATTTAGGAATTTTCCTGACGTTTAGAAAGTTTATAATTGCAACAATACGTTTATTTTCACTCATTAAAACGTTAATTAACAAATTATAGTTAAACATTAGTCTTTTCGTGACAATTAGGTGTCTGTACTTTTTTATCCCCCTGGCTGCGTAACTCACCTGCACAGCACATTAGCGTACCTTTCGAGGCCTATATTTTTTTAAATATATAATTTCGAATTAAAATCAAACACTTCGTAGATAGGAATGGTCGACATGCAGTAAGTAATGAGTTGTCAATGCCACAGAATTGTTCGTAAGGATTTTGCGAATTCGAGGTTTGTCCACCAGATGCTGCTACTGGGCCTACACGCCTACATATGCGGAGAAGGCATAGAATCAATACAAAGAGATCGACGCAACATGTATCCCATGCGATAGAGACAATACAATCGCATGTCGTTGTAGAATTCTCGGACACCCAGTGACATCTCACGAAGAAGCGGATTTCCTCAGACAAAGTACAGAGAATGGTTAAGGGTGATTGTATACAAAGTATTTTCAAAAGGTAAAACAAACTAATAGGTTTACAGGAATGTTGGTGGTTCAAATCAAGAAAAGGATAGACATAATTCAAGAAGAAAAAAATGGCACTACGGTACAAACAGAATATTTTGATTGAATTTACTTACATAATAATTATTGTAGTACAATACAGATGCGTGCATCAATCCAAACATCCACTGAGGCATTTTATCGGCTCTGAAACTTTTACATAGTAATGAATAAACGACTGTGCACTGACAGTGACAGATCCCTCTTTTGATCGGTAAAATGCTCCTGAACATGAGCCTCACACCAGTAATGCAGGAAAGGCCGTGGAAGAGGAAATCAGCATTGGAGGCTTGAAGTTATCGACGTTCATTCTCAGCAGGTAACTGGACGCCGATTCCGTCGGAGCAGGATGCACAGGGTTCTTGTCCGGTGGACGCATATTGGACACAAATTTAACCAAACCGTTGCGATGTTTTAGGGGTATTCGATGAGCTTTCACCACTGTAAGCGACTGGCACGTGCTCCATACGCTAATCAAACTTTGGGGGATCGGTCAAATTATTTGAAGGACTGCTAACTTTCTGCGAAGTAGGAAACACTTTCCACGAAGTCGGACGGGAGGAGTCAGGAAAACCATCTAACTCATGATGTTCCAAGGGTGCAGTCAGTTCAGCCCAGCCAACATTATTCAATCGGGTTATGGCACAACGGCCCGTCTTGTTCCGCCATTTAATTACTTCTACAGTGAAAACAAGATCAGAACCATGCACAAAGGGGGTTAATCGCAAAAATAAAGAAGAGTAGGTATTCGCTGATAGTCTTTCACGAATACAAGAACAGAACGAGGTCCTCGTTTGGCCTCACGGAGAATCGTAATTCAAGGATACAGGCTTAAAGACGAAGCACTCCGAAAAGTCGCGACTTATCGAAAAAAACAAAGATTGCTTTCTTTTTTTCCTCAGGAACACGGATTTATAAACTTTTAAAGGCGGTCGACTGCAGCTTAAGTGTACGACTCAGAAAGGGAGACGCACGCTTGTATACCGGTAGAGAAAATCGAGACAAAAAGGGACAGCCATCGTGAATGTCTTATAGAACGAGAAACTAAATCTCCTTAATTCCCCGTTGCGGCAATACCGGGAGCCCCAGGCTACTCCGTTTAAATCGGCGTCAGGGTCTTCGGCAATCTCACGCAATCGTCTCAAGTGGAACGACTCTCTTCCCCGATCACATTTTCTACTAGCTGCATCTGTCCATGCCTCATAACCTAACGCGACCAAAAAAAAAAAATAGCACCAGTTACCTAATTGTTTTGGAATTCTTCCAATCTTGGAATAATTCAAAAACAATTAGGCAGCTGGTGCTTTTTTTTTGGTCGCGTTAGGTTATGAAGCGTGGACAGATGCAGCTAGTAAAAAATGTGATCGGGGAAGAGAGTCGTTCCACGCAGTCTGCCACACTCACTCGAATCGAAGCAGCAAAGGTCCGAGATATGAGTGTTGCCTGACTGTTCTGGAATTCCGCCAAAATTGGCAGAATTCACGCCCAGTCTGGCAATGCTCGCCCGAAGCGGCAGGGATGCGAGAAATAAGTTTTGCCTCACTGTTCTAAAACTTGATAAAAAATTGAGAGGATTCCCACCCAGCCTGGCAACACTCACCAGAAGCAGCAGGGATGCGAAGAACGAGTGTTGCCTGGCTGTTTGGCAACATCTCTTCCGAGTTTGGCAGCACTCTTGCCACTCAAAAGGTGTCAGTCATCTTGAGCCTGGGGCTGTGGCGTACACTTTGTTCTTATAACGAATGGAACTGCTGCTCTCATAGCCTTGGAAGTGAGAAATTAAGGTAGCGAATTCCCGTAGCGTTGGTGTTTTTTTTTCTGGAACGGAAATGTAAGCGGAATAGCAATAGGAATTACAAAATTAACTTTTGTTTCCGCTTTCATGTTTTGCCACGACCGGAAAAAAATTATATAAATTAGCACAACTTAATTTTTTTTTAAGTTCGCGCTTTGAGTTGGTGTTTTTCACACAACTGTTTTTGGCTTTCACAAATAAAAAAAAATGATTGAAACGAAAGTAGTGTACCTAGCAAAAAAGAACAAAAACATCGACGGTGATTTCGTCGGGTTCTATTGTGGCAGCTGGGGCCGAAGCGGAAGCTGTGGTATAGCGTTTGTCATTACGCCGCTGCTAAACTGGTTAGCGATCGGCATGACTCTTCCGCAGATGTTGCTGTCAGCAAGCTGTGCCGGTGGCTCTATCCATAGCCTCCTCTATACTCACAAACCCTGCCAGTTCGACGACGGAGCCATAGAGCGCCCTGTCGTAGATTTGGAACGCGAGGTTCTGGTACCACAGAGCATTTCTCGGGGAAGCTGCAGTAGTGAGCGCACAACTTCTGCAGCGGCGAAAACGCGCGAGGAACGCGAGGAGCACGAGCGGACATTCCACCTCCCGGTAGAAGTGTGTTTCGGCGTCTCGCCGCAGCGGGGCGCCCGTTACATGGCTCTCCTCTCATCCGTTGTCTGCCGCTGTACCTTTTCACTTTCGGCGGCCGCGTCTTCGTGGCGATCTGCCAGGCTTTGTCGAGTATAGAGCGAGGCTATGCTTTATCCCACGATTCACGTAAGCGCGCGCTCTTGCGAGCCCGCCAACACTTTATGCACGTGCCGCTTTTGTTTTCACAAGACCTCCAGGCCCATTTATGAAGGTACGCAGAAATACACGCTCAGTTTCCAACCCTGAGCAGACGGATGTCCGTACATCGTTCAAGAGACACAGTGTTCGCGGAAAACAGGATCACGGAATAATCAGCGGAAGTGCCTTAAAGTACCTTCGAAGCGCGTTTGCATCATACATATGTGTGTTTCGAACGTGCACGCAGGCAGTGTTTGTACGTCCAGTGTGACCGTCAAAGAAACATGCCTCAGGCAGTGTATGATCGTAGACTGTCCTCCTTTGTATGCTGTATCAGCGGCGTGACCCTGACTTTACAGTCACGTTTGCGCGATCTTCGCAATGAAAGGTTTACAATGGGATAGTCAGAGGTATCTCATTTCATTTTCAGAACGAAAGTAAGAAAGGAATGGTAAGTAGCGTGGGTACTTATCATTCCTTATCATTTCACGACTCGAAAATTATATATGTCATACGAGCATCTGTATAATTGTTATTCTACGGCATATTTCTCGCCTATTTATATCTCTCTGTATTTATTAGCTTCTTTAAAACCCAGTGCCAATAATTCGAGATGCAAACTTTGTACTCATTTATCTAAATCTCTGTCTCAATGGGGAGAAATAAAAAAAAAGCGATGAAAAAAAAAAACAGACCAAAGTCGAATTCTATTCACGTATTGCTAAGGCACAAATCTCGAGCCCCTCTTAATCCGCGGCCATTAAAAGAGAACTGCTGCGGGAATGCTGCACACGTGTGTACTTCATTTGATTCGAGTCAGAGTAAGCTTCTATTCCGCAAAGTAAACGGTGTCTAATCGGTTTAAGGGCCATAAAAGTGTCCAAAGCTTGGCGTGACCGATTTCGAGCCCGTTCGAGATTCCCTCGTTTAATTCAGATTCTTCATTTCAAAGTGGTTAGGGGAGCGGAATGAGGTGGTCACGATAGCCGCGATTCGAACTTTGCACGCATACGGAACGAACAGCAGCCTCACGCCTTCACCACCCTTTAATCGATTAATTAATGAATTAGTCTGCCACTTTCATTTCCAGAACATAATATATATTCTTTTTTAATGTTTAAATGTTTGGCTTTGCTGATCGTGCAAAAAAACGGCGCGTTATGCAATTTCCTTTTTCGAATCAACTTTGATGTGTAGTTAAGAACGGCACAGAGACACTCGCACTCGCAGATTATTACTTTCGCTCCACGAGGCAAAGAGGTTCGTTGACATTCTCCGGCAAGAGCAACCCCCTCGATTGTTCGCAATAGTCTCGGCTGAACTCTCGCCCTATATACTTTAATTTAGGCTAAATTTCACCTAAAGTTTGCCTTTTATACAGGTGTATATTCGTCCACGTCTGCGCGGTGAAAGCGTAGAAGTTTTATTTCTTTAGGTTCGTCAAATTTTATCCATTAACGGGTTAAACAAATCAATCGCGATTAAAGCATGAATCGATCGATCCATTGCTCAGCCCTAGTCACTCAAAACGGATCGCGAGGAGACCGTTACAAATTTGTTCTGTTCACCGCGACCAGGCGGCAAAGGAGGCTCGAGCCCCTTTTGTTTTGTTTCCTGGTTTTTGCTGGGGGAATTTTTATTTTTGTCCTCATATTTGTTGCCGTCAAGTTTGGCGAACGAGAAATCAAGTTAGTTTATTTCTCACTCTCTACTCGGTCTTTAGAGTACGTGCGACGGCAGCCGACGCTGCGCCTTCATGGAGCCAATCTACAAGCGCATAAAGTCATGGCGCTTCCCGTTTTTCTGGCTTTGGCTGACTAAACCAAGCGCGCGCAGAATAAAAGCACTGCGGCGTATCCACTGTGCCTGGTTGGTTCAACCGGGTGATCGCAAACACCCAACAGCACTGAGTGTCGTGACGTTGCATTTTTCACGCTGCTTGATTAACTCTCTTTGATCGTATACGTCGACCATACTGCCGGACTTTAAATGAGACAAAGTACTGTCGAGACCGGTTATAACAAGGTCGGTTATAACGAAATAGCGGCTACAACGAAGCAATCACGATTTACCATTCCCTTTTGACTTCGTTATAACCGAAGTCGGTTATAACAAAATAGCGGATATAGCGAAGTGATTTCCGATTCCTTTGAGTTCGTTGTAACCGCAGTCGGTTATAACGAAATAGCGGATATAGCGAAGTGATTTCCGATTCCGTTGACTTCGTTATAACCGGTCTGGACAGTATAGAGAGCTTGATACACGATGACGCTTCGCTTTGCCGGAGGCGGTGACAAGGGCTGAGTGGTGGTAAGCACGCTCCAGGGTCACTGCGAAGCTCGAAATAGACACGTTTCATAGGCACACTGCATGACCGCAGTTTTATTAACGTGCTCCGGTTGTTTCTCCCTCCCTCTTAAAACGAGATACTCGAACGCCTGGAAGTCGGGGCGTCAATCATAGCGATATGGAGAACTCCACGAGTATATGACGGAGCTCAATACTTGGGCACTAATTTAATTGTCGTTGTTGAGGGTGTTCACACTCCGGGAGTAAGCGAAAAAAAATTTTAAAGTGGCGCAGAGATTTTTTAGATTCATTAGCCAATGTTTGCGGGACGTCACTTTTATCAGAAAGAGACGATTTTCGGCTTACACTGCGGAGGAGGGCAAGGTGTATTTTAGATAGAGCAGTCACTGACACCTCAGAGCCGTAGTCCCACTATTCACACATCACAATAAGACGCGGTGTTCGTTTTGAGATGTTATGATGCCCGAGCCCCACTAGAGCGACAAAGAGCAACAGACGACAGCGACAAGCCTCGAAGCAGAGTCCTTCGCCATTTGACAGGCTTTGTATAGAATAAAGAAGGATATGCTCAAACACGAGCATCATGCACGCGAGGATAGCTTTGTCAGGCTCGCAATCACTCGTGCTTACTTCACGAGCACCAAACGACTAAACGCCTGCCAAAGTTACCATCGCGATCGTGCGCGTGCGTTTGAGAGCTTGTCGCTGACGTTGCTGTTTCTGTTTGTCGCTCTAGTGAGACTCGGGCATGGCAGAGCCATCTGCGGACATGATAAAAAAGTGTTCGAAGCGATATGCTTGCTTCATAACATTAGATCTCGCTCGAACATGTCTACAGACAGAGTTTTGTATGTGACAGGGTCACCATACGAGGAAGAAACACGCTACAGACACTGCAGTCTTCAGACACTTGAGATAACAACCAAAAGACTGCAGACACTGCCGTCTGTTTGGATGTTGTGTTTGAAGCGTGACTGCGTCTTAGCGACGACAGAGCCTGAAAGCACGGGGCAGCCTAGCGAATTTCACCCGTTCACACCAATCGGAAAGCAGTCGCAAAGCGACCAGCACTCCTCATGTTCGTATACCTGTTGGTGTATATACCTGAAACAAACGTCTGCGCAACATCTACTTCTCATAATGCACGTCGTGGGCCGATATAACATGTGATCTACGAAGAGGCATCCAGCCAACGACGCGGGCCGTTGCGTTTATTTGCGTACGTAAGCACAATCTGCGCAGAAATTGCGTCACTACGAGCACCACGTTTCGTATGTTACTGCAGTCGACGTCACCGGGACGGATACATATAGTATATCCGTCCCAGTTGGACGTCCGACTTGCAAAAGTGAGTTTTTGCGCCTCACCATTTTCTGGACGCCCTCCGTAGATCGCGACAATTGCTCGGACGACAGCACTTGCTCGGCTCGAAAATTGTGTGTGGAGTGCAAACACCCTTCTAACAATTGTCACAAAAAACAAAAACGAGTTTTAGGTTGTGGACGGGTGGGCGTCTCATATTCCAGGAAGAGTTACGCATAGCGTCTCACTATACCACGGAAGAGTGCACGCTGCGCATTCTCTCACATGGAATCTCGTTAATTCAAACTCGCGGATAATTCCGAACTACCACGCAGGTGCCGTCCTATGTGTTTCTATTAAGGAAACACTCCGGGAATGCCAACTTTGCATTCTTCAAACAAATGTCTGGTCCACCTCGGGTTCAAATTAACGAGATTACACTGCATTGCACTCCCAGCTGGAAGTAAAGCCTACCGCGCACCGCACACGTCGACCTTCCGAGAGTGGTCCGGCGTACGCGCGTGTCGGGGAGCGACACGGGCCACAGAAGGAGCAGCTTCTCCACGCCCGCTGCGTCCCATAACCAGTTCCTCGGCGCAACTCCGTGTGCGTCCAGCTCGATGTCGATGCGCTTCGATTCCGAGGGAGTTCGAGGCTGGCTTCCGCGTGTTAACGAATCAACCGCCGCCAGATTCCCCACGTCGTATACGCTTTTTTACGAGCCCCGGGACTTTCTCTTTCTTTTCTTCGTGTCCGCTAGGCAGTGGCGGTTGTGTGCGTATCTCGAAGAAGCGCTTCATTGAGCTAAAGACGTGTTCAGTTGGTTTTTTTCTCTCCCCTCCTCTTCCTGAGTCGAGTGCTATCGCCCCGTAAAAGGAGCCGCCACTGTCGCTTGAAAGCAAACTGCACCAACTTTAGTTTCGACTCTTTCGTTGTCGGGTCGTTGTATGTTGCTGCAATAAAAAACAATGACAAAAAAAACAGTGTGGTTTGATGGAGACGCGATGGTATGCGCAGCAGTAGCGGTGGCAGTATGAGACTTTCCTTCCATTCAGGTATCGAGAGGAAAGGGAAAAGATAGCGGAGGAAAAATAAATAAAAACAGAAACATCTGCTAGACGAGAAGGTCTTCTTTTAAGCTGTTCATAGGCATTCTACCCTAGAGTTTAAAATGCGGTAGCGAACCTTTTTAACCGCATCGGGTGCCCTATTGCTTTTGGATATTTTTTTCTGAATGTGTTGTTTTGCCTGTTCCGCCACGAATCTATTTCAATGCCACCGGCGTAGTCTTTAAGTCTATTGGATTCCTTCCCAGCTTCGCAACGCACGCATAATCCTTTCTCCGTTCTAAATTATTTACCTTCTCTTTTCGTTTCTTCTTTTTTTTTTGCGTGCGTGAATTATTTTTACTTTTGCACGTGCAAGTTAAAAAGTTTGTTTTGTGTTTTTGAAAGCGATGGAGTTTTGTTTTACCACGCTGGTGTAAAACGGACGAAGCAGGTAAGGATGAGACTGATAGCGTGGAACAGGGACAATACGAGAGTGAGGAGTTCATTTTACAAGGTCAACGAGAAGATTATAAATTCCTGCGAAACAAGATTTAATACATTCAAAGTGTACATGCAGAGCCTTCTTCACAAAACAATTATAATATTCGTATTTTCCCCTCCCGGAAACGCTGTATTTAATGTTAAGAAAGTATAAAAATTATAATTATTTTTTTTAATAAAGGGTCAAATGGATTGTATGTATTTTTTTATACTCGCAAAAGATTTTTTAACTCTTAGTTTTACTTCAAAATACTTCAACAAAATTATTACAGCGCAGCATTATGTTCGACCAACATCGTCGCTGTCATCTTCTTAAAATGAGATCATTGTATGTCTTTATCAACCCTAAGAATCTGTCAGCAGATCGAAGCTCGTACTGAAAATCTCCGGGATCCTGGGTTCAATGGCTGAATACCCAACTCTGCCCGTTTCCGAATGTATGAGAACCGTACCGGCGATACGGTCATATATCTTTACTCCGTGATTCACGTTAAAGACCCAGGTAGTAGTCATATTTCACTGGCTAAATTTCTCGTCTTCAGAGGGCAAACGATGGCATCATAATCAATAAGACCAAACTCCCGCCGCCTTAACATCTGACGATTTGTTTGCTTTTTCTTTCGCAAACTCCGATCTTGCGATTTCTTTTTATGTATATGATTACCGCAAGAAACCCCTAATAACACTGAATTATCCTGATTATCTCGGACGAAACAGATCGTGTATAGACGGTGGATTGTTTCGTAGCAAAGTAACGTCATGTCGCGATGTATTCTTATCGAATCGAGTCAATGTTCCAGCGGGTTCCATCTTTAGTTTGACTCACGTGGCATAGTGAGCTCACGCTCCTTCCAACCGGCCGAGAAAGGTATCGGACCCTCTGGTCTACCTAGTACCTCATTTGAAGAACGCTAATTGAGGAAAATTGTACAGGGCCTAGGCCGGGAGAAACAAAACCGTGTGTTTAGAAAACATACAAAAACTATGCGTCGTATAGAGAGTTCAGCCGCCGTCCGAATGCAGCGCGATAGGCACGCAATACACTTTCAAGTTTCAGAACCATCAGGGTGTTAGCAATGCAAAAAACATGATTGATTCAACTTTTCGGCACTAGAAACTTCGAGTATTGTCGGGTTCCACTGGTGCCAATTTTCTTCTTTGTTAAATATTTTTTTAAAACCATATAATGGGAAGTTATTAAACTTTGGCACCCTGCAACCCGAATAGTGCTATCTTAAGCCGGGTTGTGCGCTTTTTAACGGTACATAGATGGTTTATATGTTTGAGGAGCGAAAATCATGGTTGGCTTTTTCTCGGCACGTGCTGTTTTAGGGATAGCTATGAACTTCGTGTTCAGCTACACTTCGTTTCACCTTCAAGTTCAGACGCAGCCAACGCTACGAGCTGGTCGGACCAATCAGTCAGCGCCAAAAGCGTACCACCTTAGTTGCTCCTCCTGTTTCTGCCATTCGTGTTCTATCATCGCTGAACCGTTCATAAACAAAAAAGGCCTAATGATTGGTTCCATTTGCTCGTAGCGTCGGCTGCGTCTGGACTTAAGCTCAAACAAAGTATAACGGTCCACATTGATTAAAAAAACACATATAACTGATATATTTTATCTTCTAGAATCAATAATTCCTAATTCAACAAATAAAATGCATATCACAATGTTTTTTTTTCAAATAGGTTACCGATTTACTTGATTTACTTCAATAGGTTACCGAAACGGGATCATTTATATCTAATATTTTATTTCAGACTTTACTATTTTATTGTACATTCGTCTTTACCGTGGAATCAAGTATTTAATTGTGAGAGTTTTCGCTAGTTTTATGTGTAAGTGGTTGATCTACGCTACCCGGATCAATGAAATGGTAAAAATTACTTAGACGCATTTATCGTGTTCATCTTTGTAGGATCCTCCCGTTTGTGTTCGCGGCAAGAGGTTTGGGTATTACCGCCTGGTGAAATTTTTCACACCCAGAGTAAGAATACTTGCACTTCCTCCGCCGGTGCAAGCGCGTGCAATGCCAAAGCATCTACGCACTGTGAAAATTAAGTCATTACCGCGTGAATAGCACGTGCACTATCCATATGGGAGGAAAGCAGTAAGCGCCCCTGGCGGAATTCTCACCGCGACTTCTTGACGCTTCCGGAGATGAAAGCAAACACAACGCAATTTTGGAGTAAAGAGACATTAGTGCTGTACGCGTTTGTGAAGAGA